>JAHWFP010054700.1:0-23485 GCA_023313725.1 Lithobius niger | reverse complement strand
CTGTTCAGGAATTTACATAAGTCGCATATAGAAAATCTTAAATTCTTGAAACAAGTCTTTAAAAAACTCTAATAACACGATAAATTAACTCGACGTCACACCTTAGCATTAAAATACATATCCGTGAGTTCTTGTCGATTTAACGGCTATAATTGCTTTTGAGCTCGAAACGGCTAGTCCACTATCTCGGGGGTGAAGGGAAAAACTCGTGGGCTTTGCCCACTCGTGTTTCCCTCCACCCCCTCGATATTGGACTAGCCGTTTCTTGCTCGCGAGCAATTATAGCCGTTAAATCGACAAGGACTCACGGATATCTAATACTAAATACCAGCCCTACAAGTATAGTTTTAAAGGTATTAATACCAGCCCTACAAGCATAGTTTTATAGGTATTAATACCAGCCTTACAAGTATAGTTTTATAGGTATTAATACCAGCCGTACAACTATAGTTTTATAGGTATTATTACCAGCCCCACAAGTATAGTTTTATAGGTATTAATACCAGCCCTACAAGTATAGTTTTATAGGTATTAATACCAGCCCTGCAAGTATAGTTTTATAGGTATTAATACCAGCCCTACAAGTATAGTTTTATAGGTATTAATACCAGCCCTACAAGTATATTTTTAAAGGTATTAATACCAGCCCTACAAGTATAGTTTTAAAAGTATTAATACTAGCCCTACAAGTATAGTTTTATAGGTATTAATACCAGCCCTACAAGTATAGTTTTAAAGGTATTAATACCAGCCCTACAAGTATAGTTTTAAAGGTATTAAAACCAGCCGTACAAGTATAGTTTTAAAGGTATTAATACCAGCCCTACAAGTATAGTTTTATAGGTATTAATACCAGCCCTACAAGTATAGTTTTAAAGGTATTAATACCAGCCGTACAAGTATAGTTTTAAAAGTATTAATACTAGCCCTACAAGTATAGTTTTAAAGGTATTAATACCAGCCCTACAAGTATAGTTTTTTCAACAAACTTTATAGTAAAGTATTGCCACCCAGTTTCTTGGCTTATTCTGTCTTTCGTACGCTGATTATGTAACCGGAGGTTGCCATACAAGCAAACATTGTGTTCATAACACTTATGAAATTCAACACAAGATGGATTCAAAGAATCGGTGTTTTGTAGAACCCCAATGTCCTTTTCGTTAATAACAAGGTACATTTTCCTTACAAAAAGTGGTAACTTGCTGGTGAGGAGTGCTCCTTAATTTGGATACAGAATATCATCTGCAGGGCATACGAAGAGCGCATTTTTGCAGGGGGCTCAAATTTTTCAGGGCCTGGAAGGGGAGGATCACATTATTTTTTAACCTTCATTGGGAAGGGGGTTCAAGATTTTGCCAGGGTTCTGAAGATGTCGGTCATCGAAAATTTGGTGTTCACATTTTCATTTCCTACGGCGTCCCCCCCCCCAGCCTTAAATAATAACCGGTCCCTTAGCTTGAAAGCCCATTTATTGAAAGTTATTTCATGTCAAGTGGTAACTTATTAAAAATTATCCTAGTTTTGCCTGCTCGGACTGATACAATGTTGGATTGGGCCGTCCGAGGCCCCCACAATAAGAGGTCCATATTAAAGATTTTTTTGGAAAAGTTTCTAATGAATTCATGTATGAAAATTACATTTATAAGTTGCAGAAAAAAGTTTCAAATTCATGCTGATTTTACGCCTCAACCGTCTTCGCCCCTTTGCCCTTGATCAAAGAAATTTTTTTCTAAGAAATTTAAAATAAATTTGTGTGAAAATTCCATCGCTCAGTTTTAGGAAAACGTTTAAACTTCATCCACGGTGAATGTCCCAGCCCTTCCAAACCCACTACAGGTGGACCATGTTCAAAAAAAAACCGTGTCCCTTAAAAAAAATTGTTTGATAAAATTTGAAGTAAATGCCGATGAAAGTTCTATCTGAAAATTGAAGAATATGTTTGAAAAGTTGTAAATTCACACCTATTTCCTAAAAACACGCTAGCTTATGGGGTAAGGAACCTGATGGGAAAGCGTAATGCAGTCCCGCCAAATCCCTATGGCGATGCTTCCGGCCCCCATCCCTTTCCCCCGCACAGTGCGAGTGTTCCGGAGGCCATGGCATACATTCCCGAGCAAGTCTGACCCCTCCCAATCCGACGCTGACTGAACTGGATCAATTCCTTTTGAAAGCACTGAACATTTCTGATTTGGTAATATAATAATAATAATAATAATAATAAAAGGTTTGGTGCAGTAGCACACCGGTCAGGAAAGGACCCCGGGGAGTCACTGACATCCAGCCAAAAAAGGACAGCATTTAAGATGCGAGAAAGGAAAGTATCAGCTTCACCAATCGCCTGGCAACCTATAATAAAAACATTGTAAAAGAGATCAAGAGGATAAAAAATGAAAATGAGTAAAAGTAAAGTTATGTACAATAAAATGCATCAATAGACAACCTCAGAAGTAGGAGCACAAAGTAAAATTGGCGAATCAATTAATATGCATAGTGCTCAGACCTTTTTAAAAATGATGAAAGGTCGACCAGTGACAACAACCTTTTAAAAATATTTACATTGGATGCAGATACAGTTGCACTCGGCAAAGAGTTCCAAACTCGGGCAACTCTAATGGCAAAGAAATGATGTCTACAATTGAGTCGTCCATGCGGGATGATTAATTTGAAACTATGGCTCCTCGTCCAGGTTACAGGACTTAACTCGAAGAAAGGCAGATCAATCGACAAGAGCCCATGGATTATCTTAAATGCTAGAGTAAGGTCGGCCTTCAGCCGTCGAAGTTCCAGCGAGTCGAGTCCAAGTTTCTTGAGACGATCGCAGTATGGCAAGTCTCTCATGCCTTGTAATGATTTAGTAAAACGCCGCTGGACACTTTCCAAATGGTCAATGTCCTTTAAAAGATTTGGAGACCATACCTGACTAGCATATTCCATCAATGGGCGGACGTAAACCTTATAGGCCCATAATTTAGTGTTCACATTTCCTGACTTAAAGCAACGCTGCACAATTGCTGATCTGCGGTTTGCTGCCAACACCACATGGTTACAGTGGGTTGAGAATTTCAAGTCAGCCGCAAACCAGACACCGAGGTCTTTAACGACATGTGAGCTGGGTAAAACTTCATCATTTATGGTGTAAGTGGACGTGTGTTTCTGGCTCCCAACATGAAAGCCCATGCATTTAGCGTACGATATGGGTAATTGCCAGTCTTGTGCCCAACCCAAGACATATTCAATCTCGGTCTGCAATGACTTACTGTCAAGAATACTAAGAATCGCTGAGTGCAGCTTTAAATCATCCGCAAATTTTGCCTGGTCTGCATTTGCCGGATTGCAGGATAAATCATTTAAAAATAAAATAAAAAGCAGAGGACCAAGCACGGAACCTTGCGGCACCCCACTAATTACATGTGACTCGGCCGATTTAGACTTGCCGATTACAACTTGTTGGGTTCTGCCATTGACGAACGCGCAAATCCAATTTAAGAGAGGTCCACAGAAGCTGTATGTCTGTAATTTAAAAAGAAGCTTGCTATGTACCACTGATTCAAATGCCTTTTTAAAATCGAAAAGTATGATGTCCGAAGATACTCCATGTTCAAGGGCCTCAGACCATTTATCCAACACAAGAAGAAGCTGATGTACCGAGGAGCAACCCGGTAGGAAACCAAATTGATCACTGCTGATAAGATTTAGTCTGTCTACATATTGTAGCATGGTGTTGCGTACAATCGTCTCCATAATCTTGCAAGGCACGACAGTGAGTGCGATTGGTCTATAATTCGTAGGGTCGGCCGACTTTCCCTTTTTAAAAATAGGAATGACGTTTGCCATACTCCAAATGCTTGGCAGTTTCCCGGTAGACAAAGACAAAGTAAAGATAACAGACAACGGAGCATAAATTTGGTAGCCAATTTGTTTATAGAAGTACGCTGAGAAACCCTCAGGACCAACAGCGTGGCTAGGTTTAAGATTGTTCAAGACGTAAAGTACATCTTTTGAGGCAAATACCACATGTGTGCATTTCTCACAATTGGTTGTGGTGCAAATGGTCATCATATGTGGTATGTGGTTGTTGTCTATTACTGCATTTTGAGTGAAAATAGAATTAAAAACTTCAGCCTTTGAATCATTCGCAGTTACATAATTGTTGTTTACTTTTAGTGGTGGAATTGATCTGGACACGCCGGTTTGTTGGCGAAATAAACGGTATAAGGACGATATATTTCCCTCAGCCAAAATCCGGAGCTCTCGTGAAATTTGCCATTCCTTGACGCTCGTGGAATATGCTCTGCGACACTCATTATACATTGACAGGTTAGCAAGGGAGCGTTCGTTTTTGTAACGACACCATAGTTTTAATTTTCTCCGACCGAGTTTCATGATGGTTCTTGGGATGTGAAGCCTTGGTAGTTTATCCTTCTTAGTATAAACTACCAAGAATCTTTTACTAGCGTTCTTAACTTCTTTTCTAATGATATCAATAAATGTATTCCAAGCTTCCTCCACGTGAATTGCATTTCCTACATGTGATGTCCAGTCTATCGCTGCAAGATTTGATCGCAGCTTTGGAAAATCAATGATGCGTGTGCTTTGGATATCTGTATGGGACTTAATAAGTCGTTGCACTTTGAACTTAATCATACTGTGGTCACTTGCACCCAAATGGATATCGACCTCGACGTCAAACACCGCGCGGTCATCGTCAGTTAAAATCAAATCCAAAATGTTGTTTCCTCGTGTTGGTTCCATCACCAATTGCAAAAAAACCACACCCGGCTATGTGGTGCAGAAACTTGCCATGAATGCGGTTAGTTGCGATCCCTTGGGACCAGTTGACCGAAGATAGGTTGTAGTCACCAACGACTATATTTGAAAAAGAAGGTTTACTGGCAGACATAATATAGGAACCCATTTTGTCAACATAATTTTCATTGTAGCTGTTGGGTATATACCCAATAATAAAATTGAGTTTTAGAGTTGGAAATTCAACTGAGAGGGCTTCAACCTCTTCCGAAACCAAGTTAGCGACAAGATCCAATGTCCTTCTGAAGACCACCAAGATACCACCTGCTCTAGAAGCCCGGTCTTTTCTTATGACCTCGTAGGGATAGCCTCCAGTCACCATACAGTCTGTAACAGCTGGAGTAAGCCAGGTTTCCACCACGAACAAAATGTCATAAAGGTTCGTAGCTAATAACATATGGAACTCGCACATATTTGCAATTAAGCTACGGGCATTTAGGGAGATGCAGGATAAATCACTGGAGATGTTTGTATCCGCGGTTGCTGCGGATGTGTGATGGGTAGTACGGTGATTTACAGAAAATGTCCCAGTTACGGCTTCTAGTTTTCCGTCCCTGTAAGGACATAGGCAATTTCTTCCTGTAGAATTCGCTTACCTCTCGCTGTCAGGTGAATGCCATCTCTGGCCATTAGCCCCCAGCCAATCGATAACGGTGTATCAATTGAGACAAAGTTACAATTTGTGTCAACGCAGAATTTCCTCAGTAACTCATTTGTTAATACCACCTCATGATCAGCCTGTGCATGGTTTTTATGTAACCTTGGAAAGAGACCGACGAAGGTTACTCTTGCTGATGGTTTTGCTGATTTTATGCGTTCGGCAATCGAAGAAAGGTGTCGCACAATTTTCTTTGGTGAATCAATCATAATATTGTTCGAACCAGCACAAATTACTACAGACGGCGACTGACCTGTAAATTTCAGTATATGTGGAATTTTTTCTGTCAATTCTTCAGCTTTAGCCCCTGGATATGTCCAGGTTTGCGAATCCAATTGATTTCCTCCCCTAAGAGGAAATGTACTTGAGCAATGTGTAGCAGAATCTGCAACAACATCGCAGAATTGCTGAACTTACCTGGTAATTGATAACAATCAACTGCTTTGGTGTTGATCAATTCTACATTCGATCCTTAACTACTGCTGAAACAGTGGACAAATGAGGAGGGTAAATCTCCCTCCCAAACCAATGATACCACACACCCAAAAAAAACAAGCCCTTGATGAATAATGTGCAATTAATCGTTATTTATTTATCATCATTCCTAGTCAAAGCATCAGTTGAAAAAAATATCTTCAGCTAGGGATTACAGAAGTGGTAGTAGCAAAGTATAGTTAGTTCTATGCCATTTTTTTTAACTTTCGTTAGGTGTATATTCCTTATTAGACAAAAAGAATACTAAAGAAACATCAATTTTAGCTCCGATTAGCTAACGGAAGACGTAGGTATGTTGAAATTTCTATAGTCATTGACATTTTCTGTTGTGATGACCCTTTGCGATTGTTTTATCAGTTGTAACCAAGGCAACTAAAAATGTAGTCTAATTTTACAAGCTATAAAGACGAACTCAGATCACGTTAACCTAATTGTTTCAATCCGTACGATTCTTACATGTCATTAGACACAAAAAGAAATACATCGGATGACGAAATACTTCAGCTTTCACTCATTTTGAAAGCCGATAGCTGACCTTTACGCAGGCATGCTTGGTGACTTTTTTTTCAATTTTCATGTTGTTAATTCATATAAAAAAGGGGGTGGTGCAGTATGGAAATTTACAAACACACCAACAGTAATACCTATTGTTGGGGCAGATAGCCTGATGGTAAGCATGCATGTGTCGTATGGCACGTGTCCCTGGTTCCCTGAGGTAGCTACCCATGGCATTTTCGGAAATGAAGGGCCCTATCGTGATTATGTCGATTATGGTAAAATAGTATAGGATTACCCGATTGGCATTGCCTAGCAAAATTGTCTCTTCCACCTTCTGGCGCTATGGCTTTGGCTGGGAACGAGTCGAACTTCCAAATTAATAATTATTGAATCAGTGTGGTAACAACAGAATGTGGAACAGAGGTAAAATTCAGTCACTGACCCCCATATGACAATAGCAGTACATAAAAATATGCCCAAGTCTTTTTTTTACTAGGCATTTAAATTAAGAAGCAGACGTATTATTAGGGTCCGAGTTGGTACGGGTCATCGGGTCACTCTTTTGTGGTGGGTCACTAGGTCAAAGAGCTACACTTGTTGGTGACCCGGTGACCTAGTGTCCTGGAGTGACCCGGATTGACCCACCAGTCCACCATCCCACTGTTTGCTATCGCTCAGTCACTCTGACATAAACACAGTTTTGTCCTTTTCTGGTGACGTAATTTAAGAGCAGTCCAACTGCACGAAACGTGTGAGTGAGCATGAATGAGACATCGTTCGTAACTGGACATGTTCACAGTGAAATATTTTTCGGCTGTGGCTTCAGTGGTCAGTACAATTTTTTTTTGCCATCGGCGGGATCGGAGCCATACAAAAAACCAACAGGGAGGATATGATTGTGCCTTTAAGTTGAGCAAGCTAGTGTAGTTACTTTCGGAGTTATTAGTCCAGTCAAAATAGGACTTAAGGTGGAATAAAATCCCAAAGTCTTGAAACTTGTAAGGTTGTTCGGGGAGGTCTAGCAATGACTATATCAAAAGTCCTGATGATTTGGAGGTGAGCTGGCTTCGCTAGACCATAAAATACCCCAAAATAGGTGACTTTTTATTAGTTTTCCGTTAATATCTCGGAATCTGCGGTCCTACCAAAAAAAATGTTCCCTACAAAAATGAAAGGACGAAATTTACCACAAAAATGATTCTTTAATTTTTTCTCAAGCACCAGTAGTTTACGAGATATTCGAGTTCGAAAACTGAGAAATCTTCGAAATTGACACAGTACGTGGTGTACAAAGATCAGGTGAATACACCCTAACCTCATTTAAGTTACTACACGATCACATAACATCAAACGCTTATTTACCGCTATAGATATTTATTTACTACATATGCAGTTATTACATCAGTTATTACAGTTATTACAACTGCAGTTATTATGCAGTTATTACATATAACATGACATCATAACATCAAATCAAGTCGAGGTCAATGTCCTCCTCCTAAAGATTATCGTCCTCAACAGTTGGTATCAGACTATTCAAACAGTCAGCACGGCAGTTGTGGCAGATAATGCAACTGATGATTATTTTCCTGCACCTATACTTGTTTCCACAACATGTGGAACATCTACAAAATATGAAGTTGAGACAGCCTCAGGAGCTACAGAGTCTTTGATGCCGTAGTCACAAGGCTCCCAACCCCAAAGTGCAGCTAGCTGGTAACTCATTACCCATCCATAGTGTTGCAGTTGGTGGAAAACACGAAACGAGCGTTGCACAGCTGCCCTTCTGTGGGAGGAAGGGATAGTAGCTCCGACTCCATATTGGTGAAAGACTTTGAGAGGTCATGGTGCCTATCCAAGTTGAGAGGCATTGTAGCAGGAGCTCTATATATAGAGTAAAGAAAAAACTGGTCTGCCTATGCTACCTGTTGATACTTGGAAGTTGAGTGGTTGAAAACATCTGCTACTCAGCGTATTGCCTCACGTTGTAACAACAGTTTGTAATGTACTACTTTCTCCTTCCTAAAGGAAGCTTGTCTTGTCGCACAATGTGAATGCGTGAGCAAACAGTAGGACATTTTTTAGGTCCTTCCATTGTTGTTGGGTTGAAGAAATTACCCGTGTTCCTACCTTTCTACGACCTGGCTAGTAGAAGAATATATTTCGGTGTGTAGCTCTCAGAGCTGCTACGTCTTCTCCAACAATGACTACATTGTCCTGTCACTTTCTGGCGATGGCGCTCCTGACAATTAGAGCATCATTAGGTCTTTAAAGCATTGTGCTCCTCAGCCATTTAGTTGGAGGAAAGCATCTTGATCAGCCTAGCCTGGCCTGGCCTGATGTTAGATTGAAACTGATGTAGCGGAGGCAGGACACAGATTTTTCTTTAGAGAGCTCCTCCTACTAAACGTCCCTCAACTTGCATAGGTGCCTTGCTACTGTACATGGAAAATTAGGTATTGCACTTTGGAGTTGGGAGTGTAGGCAGAATGACAATCTAGTGCCTTCTGCAACCATGAAGAAAGATGCCCCAGAAGCTGTCCTCGACCTCACATTTAGCAGATGCACCACAGAGTGTGGATACAAGTGTGGGTACAGGGAAAAAAGAGTGAGTTGCACAGCTGTCTGCCACAACTGCCATGATGACTGTTTGAATAGCCTGACGCCAACTGTTAAGGACAATAACCTTCAGGAGGAGGACGTTGACTTCGACTTGATTTGATGTTATTGTGTATGGTTTTCATGTTACGATTCGATGTTATATGCAGTAAATAAATATGATAGTGGTAAATAGGTGTTTAATATTATATGATTGGTGTAGTAACTTAATGGAGGTTAGGGTTGGTTCACCTAATCTATGTACACCGCGTGTAGCGAACTCTGCTAATTTCTGAGATTTCTCAATTTTCGAACTCGAATATCTCGTAAACTACTGGTGCTAGGGAAAAAATAAATATGATCAAGTTTGTGGTAAATTTTGTTTCCTCTAACTTTTGTGGGGGAACATTTTTTGGTAGGTCTCACAGATTCAGAGATATTAACAGAAAACTAATAAAAAGTCACCTATTTTGGGGTATTTTGTGGTCTAGCGAAGCAAGCTCACCGCGTAACCATCAGGACTTTTGATATAGTCATTACTAGACCTCCCCGAACAACCTTACAAAGTTTCAATACTTTCGGATTTTATTCCATGTTGACTGGACTATATACCCATTAAAGTAGTTGGTGGAATTAGACGGAATTTTTTTAATTTTCATTACAGCTACAAACCATAAAAAATTCCACCCTTCCCTTAAATTAGCATTGCTTTATCAAATCAGAACCACTGCTCTCCAGGGTTCCACAGTTCCACTACGACGGAGAAGTGTAACTGAGTATACGCTCTTGTGTAGTTCCACTACGACTGTAAGTCGTATTGTAGTGTCACTTTTTTCCGTAAAACGTGTGTTACTGGTTATTTATTCACTCTTAACTGTAAGTGGGGCTCGGGTTTGGAATATTTCGGGTCACTGGGTCACCGGGTCAGAAATAAAACTGTTCCAACTCTAATTAAGGCAACTATTCCCTTCTTTCAGTGTTTAATAGACGTGTAACGAGCCTAGGAAAAGGGTGGAATCGGAGGTAAATAGGACTTCCTCTTTAACAGGAAGTCCTGTTAAAATTGTAAATTTAAATTAGAAATACTCGATACCTAATTTCCAGATTCTGCCAGTGAACAAGTTTATATTAGATCCGTAACTGAGCGTAGTCTCGATGGAAATCGAACCCTTCATTTAACTGCATTTGGTAAAGATCTCGTTCTGCAGTTGAAGCCAATTGAAATCTTCACTCCAGACTTCGAATTGGTTCAAGTTGAGAGCAGCAAAAATGGTGACTTGGAATTTAACAGAGTTGAAGAACATGCAGTAAGTGACAAAGATACTTTTTCTGTAGCTATTTAACAGTTGCACTCCAGCAGCATTTGTCTGTGATATATTATTTTTTAAATTTTACTTGCTGTATAACAAATGTGCCTGCTTTCATAAACAATTTTATTATCACTGAATTTAGCATCGTATGCTGGGGGTACATACTACCAAGGATTTACATACATTTTTGATAATACAAAAAGGAAAAAAAATTAGATCCCAAATTGCACCCCAAGCTTTGTGAGGGTATCCCTCTCTGGGGTCCCCGAGCAAAGCGAGCAACAACATCCCCTAACCAACAGAGCGACGATTGAATCAAGTGAGTGCTCTGCATGGAACTTAAAAAACAAATTATTTGAAGTGATTGTGCCAAATTAAGGTTTAACACACCTAGAGAGCACTTTTTTTGCTCTCACCACAAAAATGTGCAAGCTAATAAAAATGTTCGAAAAATAAATAATAAAATAAAATAGCTTCCTCAAGACTAAGCAATAATATTATGTCAGGTTGCGATTCTTAGAATTTACATAGATGAACCATGCAAGATCTGCATACCGGTAATAATTTTCATGTTGCAATCAGCTTTGACCTTATGAGCAATTTACTTTCCGTTTGTTCTACAACACTGAGTAAAATTCTTCTTAGCTCCTGTTTTAAAAATACGGCTCTAAGCTGTTTACAGGTACCTTTGGTTACAACTCCCTTTGGTAACAAATGAATATTACTAGATTCTATATAACTTGGGACTTGTGACGAGGCAGGCTTCCTGGGTATTTATTTTGTTACCTGTTTGTCACGTTGTCATGACCTGCAATTAGCCAAATTTTCTATTTTTTTATTATTATTAGTTTTCTTCACTTGCAACCTTTTTTTGTGTGTTCTGTCATTGAACGACCTATGGACGCTTTGACTGTGTCAGTAAAGTTGTTTGCATTAATTGAAACGAAAAAGATATTCGACAAAGTTTAGTTTACCAGATTTCTCCCACTATTATGTTTTCGTTTTTACCGTTTAGACTAGAAGATCGGAAACCGGAGGACAGTTATACACTGTAAATGATGGTGAAGGGTCGCTGTTTATCACAGACGATAAAGAACTACATGCAGTAAGTAAAGTAGCCTATATGTTTTCTTTTATCTGCAAGCAAGGGCCTCAAGGGCCCGGCATGTAACCCTCACCCAATTTGGGCCTGTTATCTAACCCCTCCTCCAATTATTTTATCCATTTTATTTTTTATCCTTTTTGTTTTTTATAGAATTGTCACATCCCTTTAATTTTCGAACCTTCTCCCCTTCCCAACCCAAGTTCTGCAAACTTACAAGTGTTTGTGGCAGAACCATTTTGCGCGTATAGCATATAATGATCTTAAAGATCTCAAATTGCCAACAAAATATGTATAATTTGGAAGGAGATATGGTTGCTTTTGCTAAGCCTTTCAGGCCTGTAGGCAGATGGGGTTGGTCGCTCGGTTTTAAAGATTTCGAAAATTTTCGAAGGTCAAGATTTTTACTGACAGTGTCCTTAAAGACCCAGATTAAAGCGCTGAAACGACGCATAGGTTCTGGAAAATGAGGCAAAAGTGTCTTATTTTGTATTTGAGGACACAAATGTCCCTAAAGTCCCAAGATCAAGGAAAAAGACACGAAATTGGAGCATGTAGTGATTTTGACATGAGGAAGCTTTTGTTCAATAATTTAATACTTTTAGTCGATTTGTACAAAACTACGCAAAAAAACATTTCTATACTTCGATTTTTGATAAATCTCTGCCTCTGGAACAAGTTGTTTCTTGAAATGTGGAAGTGTTTCTTAATAGCACATTTAATCGTTTTCGACAGAATTGAGTAAATGGTTCCACATTTTCTCACTATCTGAGAATCCATTTAAAATTTGGCTTTATGCCTAGTAGGTCAACCAGCGTATTACTTCTCTCTGTCTTGGATGATTGGACGAGTTGCCTTGACGTTGGTGTGCCTGTGGATGTTATTCTTATTGACTTTGCCAAGGCGTTTGAATCAGTAGTGCATTCAAAACATTTCGTGAAATTACAATTTTTAGGCTTTATGGGCAACTTATGAAACTGGCTCCACGACTTTTTTTTTATCAAATCGTACCCAGTACGTTGCTGTCGGTGATGCATGTTCTAGTACTAAACATGTTACTAGTGGTGTTCCACAGGGTAGTGTCCTGGGACCACTCCTTTTCATAATGTTTTAAACGATTTAAAAACTACAGCAGTTGATACTTTGCTGAAAAAATTTGGAGATGATGTGGTGGCATATGCACCTGTTGAAAAGGCTTCCTACACAGGTTAGGTCAGTAGCACTTCTGAAATGTCCACCTGGTCGTCTGATTGGCAATTGACGATTGATCCAAAGAAATGAACCACGTTTCATTTGGAAGACAGAATTTAATGTGAGATTATGCCTTATCACTATATTATGACTTATCCCATTGCAGTGTAGTGAAGGATTTTGGCATTTGCTTCTCTTCGGATCTCAAGTTTACAACACACTGTCTAAACATTACCTAATCTGCAAACGAGAGCAGTACGGTTGCCCGACAGTACTTTTGCCCGACTACAGTTTCCTGACAGGACTGTTGCCTGACAGTGAGGTTTGCCCAACAGGTGAGTTGCCCGACAATGATGTTTACCCGACAGTTCAGTTGCCCGACAGTGGTGTTTGCCCGGCAGGAGTGTAGCTCCGCAGTGATTTTTGCCTGCCAGGTTCGGTTCCCGACAACGATTAATAAGAAATACCACAAAGCACAGGTGTGGTTTTTTCTTCCTCCTTTTATGTCGCCTGCAACATCTATTTCTTGTCTCAGCCCTTTAATTTTTTTTCTTCTACACCCCATTCAATATTCTCATTTTTTAATTCATACCTGCTTGCAAATTTGCATTGGATTTTACAGTTTTTAAAAATATCTGCTTTCTGTGTCTGCTTTGTTACCTGTTCAGCTTTGTAAACTTAAATAATAGCTTCGATAACATTTTTTTTTTATTGTTCCTCTGATCGCCGTGAGGCAGATAACCCAGTTTGGGTTCGTGTTAACAACAAACAACATAGGGCAGTGTGTCACCTGTGGGACCTGAGGTTGCTGTGGGCTCTGTACATGTTTTGTTGTCAGACTGGGAGATTTTGTTAATATTAATGTGTGTTTTTGAAAATTTTGTGTGTGTATAATGTTGTTTTCTATATCTAATTCTGTGGGGATGGTGACCAGATATGGTTAATGCTCCGAAATTAAAATTATTCAAATGAAATCCGGGAAGTGTGTGTTTTGGACATTTCTAGTAATTTACTTGTTGGGAAACTTACCAGACGGGCAAACATCACTCTCGACCTACACACCTATTGGGCAAACATCACTGTCGAACAAACATCACTGTCGGGCAACAGACCTGTTGGGAAACTGAAGTCGGGCAAAAGTACCATCGGGCAACCGAGTATCAGGCAACAGTACCAGGCAACAGTGTATAGTATTATTAGGAAAGTTATTTGCATCTGGAGACGCTAATACTTTGGTTTGGGCCTTTAAAGCTTTTTTGTAAGTCGCATTCTTGAATATGCTAGCCCTGTGTGGTCACCATACTTGGTTGGAGACATTGACCGTCTTGAGTCTGTCCAACGTAGATTTGTAAAGTCCTCTAAAAGGCTGGTATCTCTTAACCTAGATTCATTTGAGTTGCGTCGATTAAAAGCGGACCTTTGTTTGACGTTTTCATTGCTACATGGGTTGGTTAATTTCGATTTTACTAGATTTTTTTAATTTCGAATTGATAGCCGTACACATGGCCACCCGTTTAAACTTGCAGTCGGTACCTTTCATACAGTCTGCATAAACATTTCTTTGCAAATCGCGTCGTGAAGATATGGAAGGATCTACCAAATAAGTTGGTGACTGCCATCTCTCAAATCCTTTAAAGTGGGACTCCGGCAACGTGGTTTTAAAAAGTATTTGAATCGCCTTTTTTATGTGGTATTTTTTTGCTTCTATCTGCATTTTCTATGTGTGTGTGTTTTAAAATAGTACATTTTAAATTTTAATTAATTATACACTTTCAGTAATTTAATTTAATTATACTTATTAATTGATGATTTGTTGCATTTGACAATGAGTTCTTTATACCATTTTATTGAGTGGGGTATTAGTAGCCATAACTGGCCCTTCCCCTCGCCTTTTGCTGTTACTAGCAATAAAGTTTATTATTATTGTTATGTTATTATTATAAAAAAAATAATTTCTGCCTACGACTGGGAAGGACAGGCTCCTTCCCGTACCGCCGTGCACGTCAGTTTGACGTCGTTCAAAACGTATAGTTTTTGTTTTAAAAAGCGTTAGGCTTGTTTTCATTGAAAAATATCGCTTCCCTACTTCCAACCGCACCCTCCCGAAATTTTTTCCTGTGTACGTCGCTGTTTCTATGGAACCAGCGATGAC
Source organism: Lithobius niger (assembly GCA_023313725.1). Classification (NCBI taxonomy): domain Eukaryota; kingdom Metazoa; phylum Arthropoda; class Chilopoda; order Lithobiomorpha; family Lithobiidae; genus Lithobius; species Lithobius niger. Next base: position 8,675 of record JAHWFP010054700.1, on the reverse strand, counting down.
ATTTACTTCTTGCTACATTCTAACAAAATCATTTTAAAATTGTAAAAAGTAATCCTGATTTTGCGACTTAAAATGAAGGTTTAAGTTTAAAACAACCGTTCTGGGTGCGTGTGTTGAAAATTATTATTATAAAAAGGGATTTCGGGACATATCTAAAATTATTCCAGAGCACCGTGCAGAGCGTGGAAAGTTACAATGTTAGCTGAAGAAAAATTAATTCTTACATTATGACTTTATACGAATCTACTTGTTCTTAACGGAATCTTCTTTATCCTATATTATTTCTCCTTGAGCAATTACTTTCCATCACTCACTCTGAATAAATCGCATATTTTAAAATATTATTCCATGTCCTATGTGCCCATAAAAAGTTATCACATTTGGTCTAAAAAGGCAATTCGACCAAATGTTCATTTTTAAACAAATAATTGACGAATGAACCATCACTGAACCATGCAAATGAAGGACGTCCCGACTGGCGAAAAGACCCACAAGTACCTACCTAAATATTGCTTTAATTTTCAGTTTTATGTATCTGTATTTTGCTTAGGTGATCAAGACCAGAAGAGGGTCTCAGGTTAAAATTAGCCAATATTTATTAGGGTGGTCCTTAATTTTTAATTTTTGATTTTCCATCGGGACACCCACTGAATAGTTTCTAGTTGTGAAAATAATAATACCTGTAAAATATTTTCTTGATCATTTAATATTTACTGGTCGCTACTTAATATTAAAATAGCTATCTTTTTAAAATTTTGCGCCAACCATGCTGCTTGAATTAAAATAGTTAAGAACTAGATACCAGGAGAAAAAACTAATATTTTTACACATCCCAGTTTCTGAAGTTGTTGTGAAGACAAAATCAAGGCATCATGTTAAACGTTATCACTAGGCAACCTAACGAAATTTGGTGAATTGGACAACAAGCCAGTCAAACTCCCGAAAAAAAATTACCATCGTAGCGGGAAGAAATGGAAGATTTTTTCCACCTTCACTTAACTGAAATGAAGACTATCGGCAAAGGTTCAACTAGAACTATGGAAAATGTTTTAGAAATCGGGTCAAAGGCAAACATCTCAACACTTAAAACGCAACACATTATTGAGAAAGTTAAAAAAATCTTCAAGAGATGAAAAGGTGAAGAAAAACCAAAACAAGAAAGCCAAAAGATCTAATGTACTACTGGAATAAGAAACTGCTTTCAGCAATAGCCTTGATGAACTTTTTGATATTTCACATACTGAAGCTTTATTGCTGATAAAAATACCTAAAGACAGAGATTCTTTTAGCACAGCGGGAAGTAGGACATTATGGCAGGAGTCAACAAAGTACTAGCTAAGACGGAAGCAGAGATTGCAGTGAAAGCTTTAAAGAGGGACATGTAAAAGAAACAAATGGAAAAAAAGAAGGGTCCTTGGCATCGATGGTAGCTCTCCTCCTGATCCTCTGATGAATATAATGCTAAGAAGTGATATTCACCGTCAGATGATGATTGTGAGAAGCTGACTTCTAAGGAACATGAGAAGCCTCTTCATAAAAGAGGGAGAAAACAAGTCATTACTCTACGCGTAGGAGCTGTAGTAGATCGCACTGAGGTGAGCCACCATAATACAACAGCCCTTTTTGAATAACTGGGAAAAGGTTTTAATCATGATATGGCTGAATACACCGTCAATCGTTCGTCAATTCGCCAAGGTTGCATTGAGGTGATCATTCGGTTTTTGGGAAGTACGCTTACTCACGATGTTCACTTCATGACTTCTTGGTGGTACACAGAGCAAAAGAGCTATTTATGCTGTTGGATGTTTAAAAAATTTTTCTCTTACGAAAATAGAAGAAAAAGGATGCATCTAGCTTATTTTTATAGCACATTTCTGCTTAAAGATTCGGTTCCAAGCTCATCTTCCAACGAAAACACCATCAAATGATTTGTTGTTTTTGCAGAAACAACACAAATATAAGAAAGTCAATAAAAGTATTGCAAACACAGCCATCAATAAATTTTCTGCACATCTCCGGCACTTTTCTGAAGAACTAGTGGCTCTTGCATTCTTTAACAGAATGGTAACTACAGACATAATGGCTAGTGCAGTTCAAGAAGAAGGTAGTCATGACAACCCCAAATGTACTATGGTCGATCAGAATGCCAATGATACAAGAGCTTGGAACACTGCCTCAGTGCACACCTTAAGTTTTATTTCAACTAATGAGCATCGGTTCCAAGTTGATGGAAACGGATCCTGAAGAATGGATTCTTAATGAAGAATACATTGTGGCAAGAAAGAGGATACGAGCTGCAAAATGTAAATAACTAAGCAAAACGAGGATTTGCATTTATGGACAACTACAATCACCATCACACGTTTGATGAGGAACAAAAATTGTACTTTCTACAGGTTGTAAGTGAACATAATTTAATATTGAACATTAATATTGCAACGTTCTGTTTGTTAAATTTTAAAGCCAATAATGGACTAATGGACATCGGAAACACTAGACAGAAATGGGGAACTGGCGGTGACCTTGCATCGCCCCAGTTCCCCATTCCTGCCTAGTGACCAATGTTGAAATTTAACAAACATGACGTAGCTATATTAATATTGTAATATATTAAGACCAATAAAATAATAAATTCTATCTAGATAGTTACATCTACCTTGTTTGCATTAAACATATTAAAAACTAGCTATTGGCGTTTCCGGCCGAAATCTACGGAGATCACAATACCAGGTAGCAACCCCTAAATGTGGTCCAATTTTGATTTACCTTTGGCACAAGCATTTTTTATCAGCAGGAACCATTTTCAAGGGTGTCCCGTCACAAATTCCGAAAAAAAATTTTCCCATTTAAATAAGGACCACCCTAATATTTATGTATGTATACATGTGGATCTTCTCGCCTTCAGGGGCATTATAGTAGGGTTATAATGCGATATTACGTTACACACATATACTCCCCACTTCCGGTCACGTGATCAAAGGGGGGTAATGATGCACTTCCGGTCACATGATGAAAAGTGGGGCAATGACGTCACTTTCGGTTTTTCATCAATCAGGAGGAGGGTGGGAAAGTACCTTTTGCTACCTTTTTCGTTTTTCGTCAAGCTGGAGGGGGTGGGAAAGTGTTTTTGCTATCTTCTACGACGTCACTTCCAGTCACATGATGAAAAGTGGGGACGTTACTTTCGGTTTTTCGTCAATTTGGAGGAGGGTGGGAAGTGTCTTTTGCTACCTTTTTTTATTTTCATCAATCTGGAGGGGGGTGGAAAAGTGCCTTTTTCTATCTTTTTAGGTCACAAACATACATATCCCAGTCACGTGATCAAAGTGGGGGTAATCGTGTGGTCATCGTGGCTGAGTTGTGAGAGAGCTCAGCCTGATTGCTGGAGGTTTGCAGATCTGGTCGAACCCCTCGAAAGGGGACCTTGGCAAAGTCCCCGCCAGGACTGCCGGCCAGGGTAGGGTGATAGGCTACCATGCTCCTTCAGCGGCTATGGGAACTATTCTGGCCAATTCTGGACAATCTTTTGGCCCTACGATTATCGGAGGTTTCCCGGATCGAATCCCCGGGTTGGCACCTCCCTTTACCAGATACTACTTCTTCTCTGAACGTCTGGTAATGTTCAAAATTGAGCCGGTTCAGCCATACAAGCATTAAGTCGCTTCGACTGACTTAAGGCTCAAAGAAATTAATTAAAATTTTAAAAAATATTAAAAATAATAATGTCACTCTGCTAACGTGATCAAAGTGGAGTGTCACTTCCAGTGGGTAATGAAAAGTCGGGGCTTCACTTCCAGTTTTTCATCAATCTGAAAGATGGTGGGAAAGTGCCATTTGCTACCCTTTTTCCGTTTTAATCAACCCGGAGGATGGTGGGAAAGTGTCTATCGGTACTTTTTTTACATTATTAAATATAAATCACAAAAAAGAAAAGGCATGGATTCCAGTTCAATAATTTTAACGGGGTAGGTGCGGAACTAAGATGCAATTTAAAAACTCCCTTATACTTAGACCCTAAAAAAGGGTACGAGCCGCCACTCGTTTTGTTGGATACGTACTACAGCATTTTCAACGCACACGCTGACAACAACGAATTTTCTAACACCATCGATGGTGGAGCGAATTGGATTGAGGTGCGGGTCATTCCCGGTGCTTACGAAATTTCGGACTTGAAAATAATTTTATACAGTCTATGTCAGAAGGATGTGGTAAAAAAAAAAAATTCCCTTAAGATGGATGTGGTCACACAAAAATATTACGATCGTTGCGATTTTGCGATCGATATTGCGATCGTTTTAGAACCGAACCACAATACTTTAAAAACAAACTTGGTTATAAATAATCCGGTCTATGGTGTTTCGTTTTGGGGGGGGGGGAATAATAATTTAGGAAATGTTCTAGGGTTCCTTCAGGGAACTTACACTAAAACTCAGCAAGGTCAAAAATCCGTGGACATAATAGGGCTCAATAAAATTTTCGTTCATACCAACATAATAGGGTCTTCCTACGAGAATGACGACACTCAACCTTGCATATACGCTTTCTATCCGGGACTGCCCCGGGTTAAAAGATGATAATTTCCTCTCAAAATTTCCTCTCTTAATTTATCTTCCCGTAACTACCGACAAGATTCGTAATATTAGTATTTGGTTAACTTCTCAAGATAACGAAATGATAAATTTAAACGGGGGAAACCCTCACCGTCAGACTTCATCTGAGGTCTAAAAAATAATTTTGTATATATTAAAAAAAAGGATGTTGGCATTCGAAAGAAAAAGAAAAGAATAATTGGAAAAGGACTCGTTGTAGATAATAAAAAATTAAAGACAAAAAACGCAGCATTCATCAAATTTATAACAAGATCGAGAAGATGAGTTTAACGGAACATTACCTCGATATAAACGATTCTTTACAGCAAGATTCTTCCGTGGAGAGCTATGCATTTCATGAATATAATGCGGTAGGAGGAACCAATCTAAACAACGTCAATTCGGAAATTAGAATCGTAATTGAAAACCAGGAGTTGTTCCTACATGTCGTGAATAGTTATCTTCTGATTAAAGGCAGGTTACTGGACGCCGACGGTTTTAGTTTTGCCAATGCAGTTCAATAATGGTTTCACGTACCAGTTTTCCAGCACTAAATATCACTTGGTGGATAAGGTAGTGGACGAGTTAAATTACCCCGGTTATGGGACTCTCATGAAAGGTCTCCTTACGTACGGTTCGACCGATCAAGTGTCATTGCTGGGGTACTGCTAGGCGTTAGATGCGGCTGAATCTTCCAACGCCAGTTTGAATGATAACATCGGATTCAAATTACTGCATTCCATCATCGTGAAGGAAACGACTCCTAAAGTAAGTTAGCCATTCCTTTAAAACACTGCATGGGATTTTTCGAAAATTATGGCAAGGTGCTGTGTGGTGCCAAGCATGTCCTAATGTTGTCTAGGGCGAGCAATGACGACGCGGTATTCAGGGCAGCTGCAACGGCTGTAGGAAAAGTTGAATTGAGCAGCATTTCGTGGCACGTGCCGCATGTAACGACAACTGACGAACAAAAACTGAGACTTTTTAGTTACATAGAACAGTGGTTCCCAACCTTTCTAGAGTATTCCTCCCCATTGGGACTAGCACGGAATGGCACCCCCCCCTCTCACCACCCCTATTGCTACAGGGTATGATTGAGAGGGGCCGAGAGTAGGGTAATATGCGATATGCTACATACCTACTTTTGCTACCTTTTTTACGTTTTTTCGCGTTTTTTCACTTTTTTTACGCGAAAAAATGTAAATGGGGTAGCAAATGTAGGTATGTAGCTTACTTACTATCGCATTTTGACCTACTGCCGAGCCTCCCCGGGCTTGTTGGGTGCATGGACCTCGAGGAGGGACTGCTGGGGAGGGAGGGCGCTGCGGACAGGCACCCTCGTAAAGGGGGCTGGGGGTAGTGCTGTAAGGTTCTCTGGCATGGTCCACTTACCATATTTTTAAGAAATATGCTTGAATTTGAAACATTTTCCTGCAACTTAGGTACTCAATTTTCATAAGAACTACTTTCAAGTTTTTCAAAAATAATTTTTTTTGTTTTAACAAAGGCCTCATGCAGTGGGGCAGCTACCATTTTTTCAAGAAAAAGGCATGAATTTAAAACGTTTTCCTGCAATTTATTATTTTTTAAGTTTTTCTTAGGGGGCCTCCCTGTTGATCCCAGTGTTCCCGAGCGGTCCTGTGCGACACTGCATTGCTGTGTAACTGTTGTTTAAACAAAATGAATGATACTGGTAAGTCTTGAAAATTTTTACAATAATGTAATTTAAAAAAAAATTATTGATAGCAGGTATAAGTCTGTCATTGGCGAGAACTTTGCGATGCATTGTTAAAAAAGTTAACTACTGATCTGGCAGCGTCTCACACCTCCACTGCAGTTGCTCCACGCCCCCTAGGTAGGCGTGCCTCATCGTTTGGGAAATGTAGACATAGAAGGTGGGATGAACGTGGACTTGGGTTTTACACACTGGCATTACGATAGTTGTGTGCTAGTTTCACATGGCGCTTGCTTACTACTTCGGCCGTTGAAAAACCGAGATGGGTCATTCTAGCTCTGCAGACTAATAGAAAAGACGCACAACGAAAAATCCAGCCGTATTCGATCACTGCAGTCTTCAAGATGCTCACGTAACTTTAAATTCCGAACGTTACCCGTTCTTAGACTTGAACGTAAATTACGCTACTGGAGAATACTCAATCCTGTATAGAATAGCTCAAGAGTTTAGACGCGCTTTGTACGATGTCGGGGACTTGTGTATCGATTCAGTGCAGTTTTAAAAGACGTATCCTCTAGTGGTTTTGGACTGTTCCAAACAGTCAGAGAGACTACAGTTCGGCATAGTCGACGTACAAGTAAAGTTGAAATTTAATGCCGCTGTTCAAGCTAACACGACGTCCCACGCGCTGTTGATCGGAGATAGAAAAATGAGTTTGAAATTGGATAAAGGCAAAGTCGAAGTGGTTTATTAATATTTATATAAATAAAGCGAGATGGAGAAACAAAAAATAAAAAGAAGAAAGATCGTAAAAAGTAAAAAAATCGGGAAAAAACAAGGCGGGTTTTTACCATTGTTAGCGTTACTCGGTCCACTCATTGATGGAGTAGGAGGTTCAGCTGGTGGTGGTGCAGGTGTTGCTATGGCTGTTAATAAACCTCAGAACGATGCTAAGGTATTGGAAGAGATGGTGAGACATAATAAAAATATGGAGGGTTTGGGTTTGAAGAAGAAAAAAAGCGAAGCATGGTAGAGGGCTCTTTCTAAGACCAATGAAGGTCTGACCGATTTTACTAAACCGTTAACGAATCTCGCTTTAGATAGATTGGTCAAAGTCTTGAAAATTCCTAAATACAGAGGTATACTTTTAGCAAGGATCATCCGCCGCTAAAACTTAAACCTCGCGGTGAATGCGGATCGTTAATCTCGAGGATTTTTACGATGGAGACGGGAGTCATTATGTGGCTTACTTGATGATTATGGACACACCCTGCTATTTCGACAATTTTGGTAATTTCTAACCTCCCATATCGATCTCCGAGTACTTGGGTCCCGTTAAATAAAATCACGACAGAGTGCAGAATTTTAATCAAATATGGTGCGGACTTTTCTGTTTGTATTTTCTAAGAGCATTGGCTAAGAGCAGTGTTTGCGAGACGGTTTTGGATGAGATGGTTCTTTAAATTATTTGCTATTAGAAATGTACGGACAAATCTAATTTAACGAAGATCTTCCGACTTACATGGACTATTTAAACTAAAAGTATCAATAAAAATCGATCCTGTTTTACAATAACTTCCACTCTTTTCTCATCGACTTCTTACGTATTTCCCAGATAGGTATAAACTGGATCCGTTTTGCAATGAATAAAAAAGTGACCCACTCTCTTCTGGTGTCTTGGCTAAAGTTGAAAATATTGGTTATTGATATCGTTATCATATTTACATTTTTCCAGATTTAAAGCATTTCCACTTCTTATACATCGTAAGGTCAAACCTTCCTGAAGAGTTGTAATCTCTCATAAATTCTCCATTAATTCAAGGTAACAGTGGTAAAGATAACGCTGGTAATCCCCCCCCCCGCCACCCCCCCCCCACCCAGAAAAAAAAGAACAAACATAAAAAACAAATCAATTCAAAAATTACACGGCATACCATGACAGCAAAACTAAACATTTCAAACCCATGAACACTAAAATAAGGATTAGGCCTGTTTTTGTGCCTATTTAGCTATTGTTAGGCAGATTCTGAATTAAACAAGTTTTTTAGTTCAATTTCTGTCTAGGTATCTTATAGATTACGTTAAAGCGTAGTTTTTGTACACTTTCTCTTTTTTTCTTTTTCCTTAGCGAAGGCTCTTTTCCCCCCATATTTTGTTCACTACATTTTGTATGGCACAGTTATTTTTAACTTCTCTTTTTTTTCTTTTTTTTTGCCATTTTTTTTTGTTCACAATATTTTGTATAGCACAGTTGTTTTTACCAATTTTTTTTTAAATTACATTGCAACATTTAGGCTTTTTTGTGGTAGAAAAGTAATACACTTTTTTGGAAATGTTTCGAAGATGGAGAAAAAAAAACTATTGCACAGTGCAGCCATTCGGCTCCCATTGCTACATTGGACTAGGCCATG
>JAHWFP010054696.1:0-31030 GCA_023313725.1 Lithobius niger | reverse complement strand
AAAAAAAAAACAACTACTGTACGTACATCTCTGTGGAGCACCAAACATTATCAATCGGGTATCCTCGCCATTAAAAGTGAGGGATTTAATGTGTTTGTTTTCTACTCTTCAAGCAAAGAAGCTTAAAACGTAAAAGTGGGGGAATCCTTAGAATTCGGATGATCACTTGTTTCATTGGCCGAAGCGGCGAGAACAACATTACTGTACTCAACCCACACTGTTGCCTTTGTCTAACGCTCCAGCTTCCACAAAAATCATCGCATAAACTTGGTTTTGATTTGGAGGTAAATCTCCACCTCAGATTCTTTGTAGTTTTAAGTGTTAAAGACAAAAATCCTTGAAAACCCAACTTCTAAAAAACAATAACTTAGAAGTCTTAAAAGTTACATTACAGCGGGCAAGCTCTGCCATTCATTAGTTGCTATCCCCCTGTTACGATCTCCCTTCCAGAATGTAATAACATTTATTGACAAAAACAACAACGTTTGTGATGCGAAAAAGTACTGTAATCACAAATTCAAATTGAACATTCGCATATCTGTACAAGGTGACCTTGAACACCATTTGGAGAGTCCACATTTCGGGGTTGACAGACGACTTCTTGTTAATACAGGGGTTTGTAAATCACTTGATGACTTAAATCTAAAGGTGACATTGTGATCCTTTGTTCACGTTTACTGTTCGGTAGTTCTCTTCCCTAAGTATGGAGTATCCAGACATCGAACTGGCAGACATGCACTACATGTATGGTCTTGCAGATGGAAATGCATTGGAAGCACGACGTCTCTACGCTCAAAGGTATCCAGACAGGAATTTGCCATGTGCTAGAACGTTCAGTCGTATCCACCAGCGCTTACGGGAAACAGGCTCATTTGGGAGACGGACATCGGATGCTGGAAGACCCAGAACTGTGCGAACTGTTGGCTTGGAAGACAGAATTCTCCAGCACATAGCAGAAAATCCATCGGATAGCACACGACGCATTGCACGCAGAGAGGGTGTCAGTAATTCGACGATTTGGGACATTTTGCATCATAACCTGCTATACCCCTACCATTTGCAACGTGTCCAAGGTCTTGGCGAGGCCGACCTTCCACCACGACGAGCGTTCTGTGTGCGACTGAATCATGAATGTGGAGCAGACGCTCATTTCCTGCCGTCTATCCTGTTTACAGATGAGGCTGGCTTCACACGTGATGACATATTCAACTATCACAACAACCATCTTTGGGACCATGCAAATCCGCACGAGGTACAACAATCTAGACATCAACAACAATTTAGTCTAAACGTTTGGGCTGGAATTGTTGGTGATCATTTGGTAGGGCCTTTTTTTCTACCTCGACGCCTAAATGGAGAAACCTACCTCCATTTCCTCCAGTATGACTTGCCCCAACTACTGGAAGACGTTCCCCTGGCAGTCAGGACACGAATGTGGCTTATGCACGATGGTGCACCTGCTCACTTCAGCCTTTTGGCCCGACATTACCTTGATGGAAGCTTTCCTGACAGATGGATTGGACGTGCAGGCCCAATAGCATGGCCTGCTAGATCTCCGGACTTAAACCCGTTAGACTTTTATCTTTGGGGACACTTAAAGTCACTCGTGTACAGTACACCAATTCCCAATGCTGATGTACTTCGCCAAAGGATTGTGGATGGATGCAACCAGATTCGCACAACCCCTGGAATCTTTGAACGGGTTCGTCGGTCCATGGCGCAGCGGCTTCGGAACTGCATCGAGGCAGAGGGGGGTCATTTTGAGCACCTACTATGATAAAACGCTTACGTTTAGTTTGTTTTCCGTCGTATTTATCTTTTTGAGTTGCTTGCCACAGAATGTTCTGGAGAGGAGGTCTTTTGCGGATGCGTATTGCAGTTAATTGCAGCAGAGCCGCAAATGCAATGATACTCAGTAAAACTTTGAGTAGCCATCTTCTGTTTACTTAATGATGTTTCATTTCTCGATTGTTTTCAATCACACAGTAATGTGATACGATGTGTTTTTTCTGGTATGTACAATTTGTTTCATTAAAGTACAAGACCAAAGCAGTTACTCCTCTCTTCCCCCACGTTTGATCCCTCCCCCCCCCCTCCATAAGAAAATTACCTCTCCCTCTGATAAGTTGTGCGACCCAATACTGTATTATGAAGTACTGAAATACCAGGTATGATATGGCACATATCCTGAGTTTGGAATGGAAACGGTGAATCATTACGAGGTATTTAAGAACTGTTTACCCCAAACCTGGGGGGGGGGGGGGGCTGTAACTAAAGACTGGTGCATTTCCGGACCCGTGTTTATAGGACTTTTTCTTCTTATCTTTGATCACACAGCGGACCCTCAAAATATTTGACACCAATTACCGAACACCCTGTACAATATATATTTTTTTTTTGCAGTGAATGTAAGTCTTGTTGTTCTTTAACTCACCACCGCCTTTCATCACGATATCTGCCAAACTGACCAATTAACAGTCTAAAAATAATTATTATCTTCGTGTTTTTTTCAGCTGAAATCACGCCAAAATTCGTTGAGCAAACCCATTCTGTCCATCAGCTAATTCAATGCTGACTGATAGAAACCTTACAAGTTGCGTCCCACGGGAAGGGAGGTCATGAGAACTCGCTCGCGCTTGCAGACTACAATTAACTCAATGCCAGACGAAGCAAAAAAGTGCGAAAATGGTACAGACAATTCCTATTCTTGAGAAACCCTCGAAATGAAGGTTTGCCTTGAGCGGGACTTCACTTCATTCAAATTAGGTTAAAATAGATTTGTACGAACTGATGGATAGCCTGGTGAAGAGTCCAAATATAACATCCTCCAATAGGCGAGAGGAGTAACTTACAGCCAAAACCAAGGTGTTAAAGATCATCTCGGGTATAACTCCGATGTCTGCGGGAGTCGCTAAAATCACAGGGACTTAGATCCGGCCTCCTCGTTGTAGATTCGGCTTTGGTAATTCAACAATAACTCAATAGTAATAGTCTTTGACTAGAAACGAAACAAGGAATTGGAATTGTATCACAATGCATGGCGTAATTGTAATTTTAAAAGATAAAATACCAAGTTGGCTCTTATAGAATTGTAAACAACAGAAGGTACAAACCATGCATGTTCACCAAGGATTTACCGCCATGCGTATAGTTGTTTTCAAAATGAGGTAAATGTTAATACCAAGTTCGTGAAACAGTATAGAATCGTTCAACACCTACCTCGTTATCATCCGTTTCAGTCCTAAGACAGTATAACATCAATAAATTACTGAATTGTCTAAAGGTCTTACTACAACAAAATAAATTACCGATATTTTTTTGTGTAGGCCTATTATGAATTTTTCGACAATCCAGTAAGTGATGTTGTACGAGCGCATGATAACCCAAAATAACCCGTCTAAGAGCGGCATAGCCCTTTCACCCAATAATTTAAAAAATAAGTTTGACGCTTATATATTTAACCGTGCAGTGTTTCTGATTGAAATGGCAGCCTAAACAAGGAAAAGAATGTATACTATATGTATAAGTGCAAAGCAGGCCCGGACTGGAAGTAGAGCCTGGATGCCATTGGATCATGGGCCTTCCTGTAGATTCGTAAGGGGACCTTTTTAGCAGAGAGTCGAAGTGCAGAAAGTAGTCTGGTTTGGGTTCCGCTTCAGCTCTGAATGGTGTTCCGGTTCATTTCCGGTTTTCTGATAACCTAGAAATTACAGTTCGGTTCAAACTGATTTTAACTGGTTAAAAACCGGTCCAAAAACCAGTTCAATAACCGGTTCAAAAAACCGATTTTCAATTCTTGTGTTTTTATTATTATTTTTAATTCAATGGTAGGATGATAACATGATATGTTGATCAAATGCTAAATTAATTTACAAAATTTAAACTGTCAACTTGTTTGCATTAATCTACGAAAGTATTAGTTGAAAAGTCACAATTAAATGCAACGTTTCAACTAAAATTTTGACAGATTAATACAAACAAGCATTTGTTTCCCGTACTTTAAATAGTCATAAAAAAAACGACTCGCAATTGGACGAAGAGGCTTTGGCTTTAATTTTTAGAGTGAAGAAGTTCAATAAGTATTTGAACGCAGCCAATTTTTTTTGGTTTGTGATCAAAAACCGTTGATAGGCATTTTTGACGAGAAAAAATCCATTCCTGTCAACTCATCTCATCTCAACTCATCTCATCTGTTCGTTGGGCACTCACGTTAGCAGCTTACGATTACAGCACTGCTTATCTCAAAGACTTGGATAATGCTAACACTGCTGCTGTAAGTCGTTTAACGTTACCTGATTGTCCAAGTTCGGTAAGTGTTTCTGGTGAGCACATTCAACTAACTGTTTTTTTCAGGTTGCTTCTTGGACTAGAATGGATCCTGATTTGTCAAAGGGAAAAAGGTTTGTATTAACTGAATGACCTAATGAAAGTGTGCATCCGGAACTGCAGCCTTTTAAAGCTAAACAAGTATCATTTAGACAATGGCATTCAGCGACAATGCGGTAAGATTTTCACTGTTTACCCGACACCACTACGGCAATAAAGTGAAAGTCTTACAGCATTGTTGCCAACCACCATCATCTAAAATATTCGTACAACGATGAGTTTAATCTTTAGTAAATGAGTCATTGTTGCAATAAATCAACAGTGTTAGCATATTGTTGCCGAGCTATCGTTGAATATATTTGTACAACAACGACTTGCATTGTTAGTAACCGAGCCATTGTTGTGATAGTAGCCTATAACAAGCCTTTGTTGGCGGGAACGTTCTTTCCTCTAACTCTGTTCTTAAAACTCAATAACTGCAGTAAATATCTTAGTTGTTTATTTTAGTCAAATTTAACTCTTTCCTTCGGGCCTGGGTAAGGAAGGAAACATTGATACGTAAACATTGATAGCGGCAGTAGATTTACTTACATAAGTAAGAATTCTATGCCTAAAATTCTTACTTCTTATTTAAAAAATTTATAGTTGTTAATTTAAAGGGTGAAATAGTTTAATAATACTTTAGAAACGATTTGGGATACGTAAACATCGACAACGATGGTATTTTTACTACTTAAACAAGAACCAAAGGCCTTCTTTTTCTTACTTACGTAAATAGGAAACCAACCCCTTCATGTAAGAACGAATTCTACGCCTAGCAGTGGTTCTCAATAGTGGTAAGACAATAGTTTCATTGTTGCAGCAGTGTGTCTTCATGATATAAATCCACTGCTACAACAATGATCCAACAATGAAAAAGTTGTGCAAAGTGAGTTAAGCGTCCAAGATGATTGTATTTTGTGGGGAATAGAGTTGTTATTCCTAGAAAGGAAAATTGGAAATTAGCCATCAGCGAAAATTATACACTAGAAATAACGTAGTTCAGTAAGCCACTTTTATGCACTTACGTTTCATCGGAGTGGCACGACCCGGATTCGAACCGGCTACCCCGATGAAACGTAAGTGCATAAAGGTGGCTTACTGTACTGCGTTATTTCTAGTGTATAATTTTAGCTGATGGCTAATTTCCAATTTTCCTTAATATTCCTGGAAAGGTCAGGAAAATTTTGTTAACTTTTCCTTAAGAATGTCATACCGGCATTGTCCGCATGAAAGCTTTAACTAAATACAGATGCAAACCTATTTACGTTGCCTTTTGGACTTATATGTCAGACTGCCTGAGCGGGGAATCGAACCCAGGACCTTTGAAACCAAAGGTCGAGGTCCTATCGCTGAACCATACTTACACGGCCTCAGCGGTGGGGCCTCGGCCTTTGGTTTCAAAGGTCCTGGGGTCAATTCCCCGCTCAGGCAGTCTGACACATAAATCCAAAAGGCAACGTAAATGGGTTTGCATCTGTATTTAGTTATTTCTTGTGAGCCTTTGACTTTCCTGTTTTTATCATGAAAGCTTTATGCTGGAGTTAAGTTTAGACAAGGACCTAGATAATCTTGTGAAGGGTTGTTCTTTATGTCTGCCAAATTATCCAGTACCTGAAATGAAAGTTTCCACTCAATGGCCTGCTGCTAATTCTCCTTGGAGTCGTTTACATATCGACTTCGCAGGGCCGCTCTATTGCTTTTTGTTGGCAGACAGCTATTCTAAGTGGCTGGATGTAACTCAGGTAAATACAATGACATCACTGAGGTTGTCATTAATGAATGAAGCAGGGTTATTGCAATTGTCGGGTTTCCTCATACTGTGGTTTCGGATACTGGTCCTGCATTTATATCTGGTGAGAACAAAGCGTATTTTAAAAGTTTAGGCATTGTTCAAATTTTCACAGCTCCGTACCATCACGACAGCAATGGATTCGTCGAGAGGGTAATTCAAATATTTCAGTCAGTTTACCAGAAGCACAACATTCAAAAGAACCCAAGTGAAATACTCAGAATTTTGCTCCATTATCGAAACACACTACACTGGCATTGTTCTTCATGCTTGATGTTTAACAGGGGTTACCACATTGTTTAATAGATTGTTTCAAAACAACTGTTGAGTAAGCTTAGTGATACATTAATTGGTTTTCAGCCTAATTCATCAGTATGGGTGAAAAAAAGTTTGCCAGTGTTTGAACAGTAATGTATTAAACCAAGTAGATAACTTCAGCTATTTGGTTCAGTTGTGTGATGAACGAGTTTTCAGGCGAAATAGAAATCATTTACGATAATGTGAAATTGGTGATTCTGGTTTATTGGTTGAGAATGCTAGGAGCATCAGTTTGATATCACATTTACCAGCGAGCATTGAGCAGATTCCAACAAGTTCACCAAGTATTGGGGTGGCTCAGGAGGGCACTGATGATTCTGCATTAAGAAAAGCTGATGCTTCATCAGTTGTTGAACCTTCAGAAATTTCTCCACCGTTAATTTCGGAACCATTAGCTCGAAATGATGCTGTTGGCAGTACAACATCTTCTTCAACTATTCCGATTCAGTTAGCTGCAACCCATCCCAAAAGGTTAATTAAACCTCTAAATCGTTTGATTCTGTGAGTAGGCCACATTTGCCAGGTTATATGTACATTCATATTTGTAAATATGTTGGCAGTGCAAATAGTTTGAAGGTAATTTGTATGCAGGCTATATGATTTATTTATTCTACATATGTATTTTGCTTGGCTACTAGATTGTGTAGTAACGCTGATATCTCTTTGAACATTTCCGTTTAGTTAATTTTAGTTAATCCGTTAATAAGGTTTAACTATGTTCAATGTATTAATATGAGGTTTTCAGGGAAAAACTAAAGGGGAAATTGTATGTGGTGTATTGAGTTGTGCTGCTTATAAATGATGAATTTGAGTTCCGATACTTGGGCAGTGCAGATGGTAGTGTAATGGTGCTGTTATAGTTCTTATATAAACAAGTGTCCTTCTGCTTGGGGCCCTCGGCCCCGCATGCAACATGTTCTTGTAAATAGTGTAAATAAAAGGTTTAATAATGTAAATATAATAAATGTGTAACTAAATTCCCGAAAGGCTCCTTACGACTTCAACACAACACTTACGTCTCGTCTTGACATCTGCTACCATTTCTTCACTGGCAGAACCACACATTTCTGGAATGTTCTTTCTCAATACGCTTCAGTGTCTCTTAGACACTCAGTTGTCTGTATTTGAATTATTTGAGGGTTGGGTTTGGGCAGGTGCCACTAGTGTCGGGCTTGGCACCTTGTTCTTGTAGGCACCTTGTACGTGCAGGTGTCTTGTACTTGTTTAATATCTATTTTCACACTTGAATTGTGATAAATTTTGTGTACAAGTACTTTTGATAAGCGAATTTCAGACTACAAAACGAGTAATACTTGTGGAAATTACATGGGCTTTTCTTGTTTCACTGATTTTAAGGATTTATAGCTTCCTTCCTGTTCACTGTTTCTTTTTTTTTTATTTAATATATATTTACTCTGGTAAGTATTTTTAAGTTCAATATACTGCTCGTCCACTAGAAGCAGCTGATAGTGGAATAAGTAACAATTATTTCATCCGAACTTTACAATAAATGTGCACATATTATGGAGTGGTTAAAACTGCATTAAGTTATTTTTTGAGCGAAGCGAGGCCGAAAGCCGAGTGTAGCTCCGTTTATGAATACACTCGAATGCGATCTTTGTAATCGCATCACGCAATAACCACTGCATCAATTAAACCAGATTTTGCGCATTGATAGTGGTACAACCAGAGATGGTTTGTAAAAAAAAATTTAAATCAGACATGTTGTCCAAGAATGGTGAGGTGGCACTGACAGCCAATGAAAACGGCAGAAATTAGGTGTACTGCAGGCAATGCCTGCTACAAGGGGCTGCCAAGCTCCAACACCAACGAGACAGCGTCATACAGCACGCAGACCATACAATGGGGTGAGGGGTCGGTCAGCAGCCCAAATGCAGTACAAAATAACTACTGCATCAATTCGTAAGGCAGTACGAAATACGAATTCGAATTCGTAATGCAGTACGAAATAACCAAATAACCAAATAACGCAATAACCAAATGCAGCACAAAATAACCACTGCATCACTTTAAAGCAGATTTTCGCACCAGTAGATTCCGAAGAGCGAAAATCTGCCGCATCATTAGTAAATATCAAGATGGATGTAATGCGTGCTGAAATTTCTGCCAGCATTAACTCTCAGCTGGCCTCCGAATTTGATGCTTTACAACAAAAATTCAACTTCAAATTCAATTTCACGGATGCTGCTCTGCTCAAAAACCGAAGTCGGCAAGCAAGCTGCTCGTCGGAACCGCCATCAATGCATCCAGTGACGCGCTACGAAAGCAAATGGACAAAGAAACAAGATGCCATGTCGCAACCGAAAAGATGAGCCACAACGCTGTCACCAATGCAACATGGGTGCCTGTGCCCGATGTATTGTTTCTATATTAAATACTTAAAATAAACGTCTATGCGACACAGACGAAGCAATCGTGAAAAATTCGGTTGTTTCTCTTTTGAAAGTGCGTTACACTTGCTGCACAACCACAGTCGGGAATTATTTTGCAAATAGTTTTTAAGTTAGGATGAAAATAAATATGTGTATTCGTTTTTGGAAAGGTGTTGATAAGGTTTACGCAGTGCCAGGTAGTGCACCTGGCATCTCTGGGGTTAATTTTTTTTTCTCTCCTAAGCAAAATTTTAAGGGAGGGGAGATGTGACAACCAGTTAAATCTATATATATAATTACACTAAATCCGCAAGGCAGCCAGCAGCAGCAGCGAGCAGGACATACGAAGCAGTCATCTGCATCTGCAGCGCCCAGAACGCAACGTCCAGCAGCGCGAACATACGATGCCATCTACCGACCGAACAGCAACTTAATGAGGGGGGGGGGCGAGACCGGGGGGGGGGGAGGGGAGTGAGACGATGCGGAATGAGCGAGCGACTCCGCTAGTAGCAGTTGAATAACAGTGGATCTGCAACAGAGTCCGCGCCTGTATTCAGTTGCTAGGCAAAAGCCTCCAACCAATAGCAACATTGGTAGCCAATCATGGTTTGGGGGAGTCACCTCTCTAACTCCACCCCCACCCCTCTAGCTTGGCTTTGGGTATAACGCAAGCACGTACAGAAGGTCGAGAGAGAAGCTACAGCAAAGTTGTGAGAACTTCCGTTGCTGCAGTTTGAGAATGTTTCTGGCCCACCAGTTCGATCATTGCTCAATTTGTGTAATATTGGGCTGCAGATCCCTAGACCTTCGAGCCACTCCAACCCTGAGCAGTGATATTCAAAACTTTTTTTGCGTCCTCAATTCAAGTGTTATAACAGTTATAGGCTATAATGCATTCAGAGGCGCTTTCACCTGTTAAATAAATTTTCGTTAAATTTACACAGATCTCACAGCATGAGTATTTCTCAGTTGGCTTTGAGTAAGTAGATAATGGCACAAGATATGACAGATGGCGACATATGTTCTCAAATTGGGCATTATTACTATCACTGCTGCCGCTGCTGCTGCTGTGGCTGCTGCGCGAAAATGATTCGCTCGTGTAAAGAGAATTCAATAATGCAGATTATCCATGACTGTAATGTCTGATTTCGAACTTATTAGTTCGAACCAAAGAACCGATTTTCAATTTTTGTAGCTTAAAATTGAGTATTAAAAAGACCCTCTTATAACAGCTATTTTAAGGTGATTACAGTGTTGTTTTTTGTGTTATTCTTGCTGAAACAAGAAAAAAAATAATGGATATTAGTATTAAAAAACGCTTAAGCGTATAAAATACGGATGTAAGCCTTAAAAAACTTAAAGCCCTAAAGGAACAGATATGAGAAAAAGATATGTAAGCCATCAGCGTCGCACTAATACGTGCAAAAGAATCTCCAACCACCCAAAAAACAAGCTGGAGCTTCGTTTACACGTATAGTGCGACGCTGATGGCTTACATGTCTTTCTAATATGTTCCTTTATGGCTTTAAAGTTTTTTTTAAGGCTTACATCCGTATTTTATACGTTTAAGCGTTTTTTAATACTAAAATCCATTATTTTTTTTTTTGTTTCAGCAAGAATAACACAAAAAACAACACTGTAATCACTTTAAAATAGCTGTTATAAGAGGGCCTTTTTAATACTCAATTTTAAGCTACAAAAATTGAAAATCGGTTCTTTGGTTCGATCTCTAGATGAGAGCAAAATTTCCCCAACAAGAAGAACAACAATATTGTAGTCACATTAAAATGGTGTTCAAAAGGCCATAGGCCTTCTTCATACCCATGTTTTAAGCTGTAAAATTTGAGCATCGGTTTATTGGTTCGATCTTCAGGTGTAACGGGCCAGAATTTGGGCTAATCATAACCATCTAGCTAAAACCAAGCTAAATCTTAGCTAATAAATCGAGCTAGCTATGGATTCCCTCTAGATACCCACTAAGGCCCCTTCCTGTTGCCCTACCACACACCTGTATGAGGTTAATGGCCAACAAATTCTTGCTGATCACGCTAAAACGTGAATTGGTACACAAGTCATTCTTAGCAGTAAAAATCGAACTAGAAGTTGTTGATCATCAGCCTTATGGAGAGGACATAGGGAATCACTGGGGGGGTGGGTGTATCCCATTGGGTTCTGTATGTAGTTCGATTTCTACTGCTACAATGCATGTTTTTAGTACGTTGAGCAAGAATTGTTGGTCATTTATGCTTCATGGGGTGCACAGGAGGGGGGATGCTGGGGGAAGCTTTGGTGGTGTTTCATGAGGATCCATGGCTGGTTCAATTTCTACTGCTAGGAATGATTGGTGTACCAAAATGCATGTTTTCAGTACGTTCAACAAGAATTTTCGGGCATCATCCATGAAATAGTTACGACATGGCCCCAAATACCGAATTTCGTTAGTCCATGTAAATTATGGGCGAAACTATAGGAGTTCAAAGTTTGATGTTTAACATGGAAGTTCATGCTGAGGCTTACATAAGGACCGCTACCGTTACCGCGGTCCTTGATGCTGTATGGTGGCTTTTGAACGATTTTCGATGGATAAAGTATAACGGCGCCCGCGCACTGAGCGGCCAGGTTGCGCGGCCAGTGGTCGTGGCGGCCAAACAACACGATGACGTGCCGCACGGCCACTTCCGCTTTTCATTGTAATTCTCGATCACGTGGTGAAAAATGAACCCAGAGCAAGTATGGTCGCCCTGTGGCCACCTGCACGCCACCCGGGATCCCAGTGGTCGCGGCGACAGGCTTGCGGCTGCGGCCAAGTGCGCGTCGCTACATACGCCGTAAGGGCGCGTTTATGCAACGACTCGCCTTTGCATTCTCGCAGTTAGAACTGAATCGCGATGGCAAAGGTGACATTGCCATGGTAACAACGCTAAATGGATTAGCTAAATCCGACATCGTTTGAGTAAATACTTGCAGTCTTATAATCCGTACCAATAATATAAAGAATTCCTCATGACGAAACAATTTTCCCAAACGCTTCTGAACTCACGTAATTTGCTGTTTACGTTGCGTGGCGGCAGACATAAAACCGCCGCCATGTTGGAATTTGAGGTGATTTCTAGCTTCTAGCTGCGAAGATGCAAAAGCGAGTGGTTGCGTAAACGTGCCCTTAGCATTCTCGTTGGCCGCAGCGACCTGGCCGCGCGGCTTGGTCGCCGTGTGCGCGGGGGCTCTAAGGGTTTACGTGGGATTTTTAACTATGAAGCAGACATGTCTGTTGCAAGATATTTTGATATTAGTGCTGTGGATGTTTAAGGAAGTGCTCCTGGCTTCAGTCCAACAAATGACAAAAACAACTCCGAGTTAAGTTCAGAATTCTAGAACTCATTCCGCGCTGACCATGATTTTTTTTAGCTGTACGCCGCCGGCACCGCCACAAAATATGTCCTTTTCAGTAAGTTATGTCTTTTATTTATTATTGTTATTATTATTTTTTATTAGTGAACTGCGTGGGCGGATCATCCGACGGCGAGCCAACGACCGAGTCAGCAAGCAACGAACGCTTTGGACGGTTGAGCTCGCTGATGTATATAATATAAAAGCCATCCCGGACCGGAAACGATGAAAGAACATTAGTCTTGATCACAATGACGAGCGGGAATAATAATAATAAAAAAATAGAATGGTGCAACGCGAGTCGATTTCTCGCTCTGCCGATGACACTGCACTTTTAATTCAGGGCTGCGACCAGACAATGGAGTCGGGTTTACAAAATCCGATATCGACGAAAATGGCGGTGTGGAGCGTGAAAATCGAGTTGGTGGTCAGTTTGAGCCCGAGTATAATTGTAGACATTTTGCAGATAGGCAGAGACCCCAGGACACAGTGACGCACCCACAGAGGAAAAAAGGGGGCATTCCCCCCCCCCCCCCAACAACCGAGATTAACAGTTAAACTGAGCAATTGCAATCACTTCGATTTTTTTTTCGACTGACATCAAAAGGCACTTCGTTTTCGCTCAAGAAGGATAAGGGCACGTTTACGCAACCACTCGCTTTTGCATTCTCGCAGCCAGAAGATAGAAATCACCTCAAATTCCAACATGGCGGCGGTTTTATGTCTGCCGCCTCGCAACGAAAACAGCAAATAACGTGAGTTCAGAAGCGTTTGGGAAAATTGTTTCGTCATGAGGAATTCTTTATATTATTGGCACGGATTATAATACTGCAAGTATTTACTCAAACGATGTCGGACTTAGCTAATCCATTTAGCGTTGTTACCATGGCAATGTCACCTTTGCCATCGCGATTGAGTTCTAGCTGCGAGAATGCAAAGGCGAGTCGTTGCGTAAACGCGCCCTAATGTTGGTTTATACTACAATGCTCTCTACAACCAAGAGAATTTGTGACTGAGACCTATACTGAAACGTCTTAGATACATTCGTATTAGTTCAGTCTTAGTTCACAGAGGGCGCCATGACTTTTATGTGGGAATTTCCACTAAGTTTTTAGCCTAAAATTAAACTAAACTAAACGAAACTAGCGTGTATTTAATTATCATTTAGCCTAGCTTAGTTGTAATTTAGTTTACTTTAGGTTTAGGCTGAAAAATGAACAAAAATTACCAGATGGAACACGTGGCGCCCTCTGAAAACTCGGGCGGAACTATAACAGGGACGAATCTAACGTGTTCAATAGGGACTTTTTAGAGTTACAAATTCTCCTCCAAAACCCTATAAATTCTTGCTACAACCTAGATTCGTTCGCCGAACCAGTATATTTTTCCCTCGACGCCCCCCCCCCCTCCCTCCCGAAGTGTGAAAAATTATTTGCATTGAAGCTGAACAAAGAAGTCCGGAATTTGTTGTCATTAAGAAAATTTCTCAAATTAAGCTTTTTAAAACCATGAAAAATCACTGACATTGTTAAAAATGCTTAAGCTTTCGGATCCATGTTTTTTTTTGCCTCCATCCAAATAAAATTCCTGGATGCGCCACTGCCCCAGGACGAGAATTAATTAACACACGTAAAGGACGCATATAGGGCCTGAAAAAAGGAAACGGTTGGGGGGGGGGGGGGGGGGGTGGCTGAGTCGGAAAAACGAACCTCAGTCGGAGAAAAACGGGAAGTGGACGAAACTACGAATAGAGAGCACCGTCAATAGGGAGAAGCGTACTCCGTTGCCTAGCAACTAACCGCAAGTGGCCTACAACACGTAAGTGAGCCATTCAGAAACCATTCGAGCAACGGCTGTTAAATGTACAATTCCTAACCCTGAGAAACATACATTAAAAAGTTGTAAATCGGAAAAGAGAAGATTCCATTGGAAAATGGTAGCAGCGGTCCACAAATCCCAAAATGCACGTTTTGTTTAGGCCTGAACAAATCCGCTCAGAGTAATATGGACTGACAAATGATGCGATTGTGTCCTTTTCAGCCCCAAATGCGTGCTCCGCGTCGAATGTGGCATGTTTTGCTTCTAATCTATAGCCTAAAGGAAGGTTAATAAAAAAAAAAAGCAGACTTCAAGTTTTACGGAAAATAAAATGAGGTTCCAGTAGGAAATTTTAGTCCCCCCCCCCCACCCCAGATTTAGTCTTCGATACGTCCCAAGGCGCGTGCGATCTCGCAACGAATTCTCAAGGAGTGTTTACGCAACGACTCGCCTTAGCATTCTCGCAGCTAGAAGCTAAGAAATGACCTAAAATTCCAACGTGGCGGCTGTTTTAGCTCTGCCAGCTCGCAACGAAACGAGTCAATAATTGACTTTAGAAGCGATTGGGAAAACTGTTTTGGTCAGGAAAAATTCTATATCTTACCATCGCGAATTATATAGCCGGGCGGTTATAAGAACGTACGGTGGAGTCCACCCACCCACAGCCCACATAAGGGAAGAAAGGTGTGTTGCGAGTTTAATTTCGGATTTCAACGTTGAAATTGTACCACCCCAGCAAGGCTACGCCGATGACGTCATTTGTGAAATCTGCCAAGCTCAAGATCCACATGATGTCAAATTGTAATGACCCATTGTCACTTCAAAATAATTAATATTCATTGTTAGTTGACATGATGTTATTATATTAATTGTTGTAACAATGTATGGCTGTGAATTGTCTGTACTTAATGTTTGACGTCAATTGTAACGGCTCGAGCTCGCTTGGTCTTCTGCTGGATGTTCCCAACAATTAGGTATTAACCTTAAATTCATTCCGCCACCAACTCTCCAACTCCCCGCATCGAAAGGTAATTTTGGCCATTTTAAATAGAAATTTTCCCTTTTTGTCCCGTTTCCCTAAACCTAACATCAAACCGGACCAACCCTGTTGCTAGTTTAGCACTGCAACCCTGTAGCTATTTTGCCTTGCTGTGAAAACTTAAATTAACCCGAAATTTACCAATCCATCTCGTCCCAAGTAAGCCTCATGACGTTTGGTATTCCATTTTAGCCCCTAAGCCAGGGTTAGTGTCGCGCATAAATGTCAGGCGAGCCAGAGCAAACTATCACTCATGTTTTACAATTAAAGCATAACCAAAACTGAACCATGACTAGCCATATTCCATCAATTCAGGTTAATTTGGAATTCCCACAACCCCTGATAAGCACCACGACACGTTTTCAAGCAAGTCCCTTAACTGTGGGGTTGGCACTTGGGGAGGTGTCGCACGTACTAAAAACCCCAACAGGTGGAAAGCCAGCCTTATAATAGAATTAGTATTATACCTTTTCCCTCACCAACTCTCTACCTGCCCACCCTCAAATGAAGCGATTGACAGTCTTATGCTGGCCAGCCAAGCAGACTGCAGCGCCAGCTGATTCCTCTTACAAGTCATCACAAAATGTCTTCATGGCCAGCAAATCTAAAAAAAAAAAAAAAGAGTTCGCGCCCCTAGTTCCTACGAGCTACAGCTAGCACCATGAAAAGAAAATAACAAAATTATTGTTAGAGTTGAAATAATGATTAAAAATTTTTGAGCCAATCGTGTCAGACAATTTCGACCTAATGGAGGTTTCTCATTTCTGTCGAAACGCTACACGTGGGTGGTCGACTAACTAAACCGTGCTGTTGTGGAGTGCCTCTGACTTTTTTTTTTTTTTTTTTTTAGTATTTCATGAAATTTGCAATTAATTTCCAATTCATGCATCATTCCTGTGATTTAAAATGTGTAGGAGCATCTCAAACTTAAAGTATGGCAAAGCTAAGCAAAAAAGAAATTACCTTTGCCTCTCCCTCCTCTCCCACGGCAAAAAAAAAAACTAAAAATGCCGAGCAAAAATGTTTAAATAACTTTTGCCTACCACAATTACGTAGGGGGGCCCAGATTTTTTCTTGCAGGGTTGGCCCCAGAATTCTCAGCTACGGTGCTGACCACATTGTTGATAAAATGCACGCGCTACTTGTTTGTAGTAGGGCGTATGGCTTCGGGCCACCAAGCTCTTAACAAATCCGCAGTCCGCGCTAATTGTTGATGATTGAACAACCCTGACCCCCCCCCCCCCCTTTTACTTTTTTTTAGGTAAATACAATTATGAAGATGACCATGTAAAACAAAGACGAAAAAACCCATTAAAATAAAGGCTTTTCGAGGATCGCAATATTGATTTAAGGGTGCCTGCCCAGTTTTTTCACCCCACCCCCTCTACGGTGTCCCCCCTCCCCCCCAAACCCCTCTTTGAAAGTCTGCGTACGCCACCGTTAGTAAACACGCACCTTTAATTACAGAGACCATGCGGCCACAGTTGGGACTGGTTAGCGCATAGGAGTCGAGTTGTTTTAGGTCACGGCCGGAGTGGTTTATATTAACGCATGTGTGATTGGCCAAGTGATGCGCTTCTCATTCCAACCGTCAGAATGCGCTCATAAACGGTAAGGCCGAAAAGGTTTAAAGCCCTAACTGAAGGAGCAAGTAGTGATAGAGTCTGGATAAGTCCGGAATTTATAAAGAATTCCATTGGAAACG
Organism: Lithobius niger; assembly: GCA_023313725.1. Taxonomy (NCBI): domain Eukaryota; kingdom Metazoa; phylum Arthropoda; class Chilopoda; order Lithobiomorpha; family Lithobiidae; genus Lithobius; species Lithobius niger. The sequence continues at coordinate 14,213 of JAHWFP010054696.1, read as the reverse complement.
ACGAGTAGTGGACGGTCTCAAGGCTCAGCTCATGTCGGAATCACTGGACAAATATTTGTACTGCAAAACGCTTCCACCTTATAAGGAATTTGTTTTATGAAGGACTGCTTTTCGTGTGATGATGGCTCAGTCAGCACATCCATTGGCGTACGTATAGATTTAAGAAGGCTCTGATGCTGGTTCCGGTAACGACCGAATTCACTGAATCGGAAGTTCTTCATTTTGTATGTGTGAAGGGGTAAAGGGTTTCCAGAGTTTCATGTTGCCTCTCCCCACGGGCCCTTGAATGAACGCTGGAGTATCAAGTAGTTTACTGGGCGTCCGCTTGACACTAGTCGCCATGCTTCTTCTGCATGTGACTAAAGTGGCACTATATCACCGATTGAAATGCGAACGAAAATACCGTGGCGCCATCTAGCGACATTGATATTGTTAACCTTTACAGCTTGCTCGCAGGTGCACGAGGATGAACCAAATTTTCACTCAGTAATTAAGGAGGTCGTGGCTTGTTTGTTTCGTTAAAAGAAATGCCGTTTTGCATTCCTTCGCTTGGTGCAAGCGAACGCTAGATGGTACTACACAGCGCTAGATGTTGTCAGAATTCGTCTGCTTTCAATCGGTGATAGCGCCACTTTAAAAAGCGAACAAAAATATCATAGAGCCATCTAACGGCAGCGGTATCGTTAATCTTCACAGCTCGCTCCCGGGTGCACGAGGATATATACCAAATTTTCAGTCAGTAATGAAGGAGGCTCGTGGCTTGTTCGTTTCGCTAAAAGAAATGGCGCGCATTCCTTCCGTTGATGCTAGCAAGTGCTAGGTAGTGCTAGATAGCGCTAGGTGTGGCCAAATTCGGCCTCTTTAAATCAGAGATAGCGCCAATTTATTTAAAGTTCAGTTTATCACAGTGTGCGTGGTTGCCATGCGACTGAGCATCCACGAAGACACACCGCGACGTTCATTTTCCATCCCCACCTGCCAACTCCCAACTCAATGGGGCGAGGGATAATCGTCTAACTGGAAAATCGCATAATTGGAAGAACGTATACCGTATAACAGTATAACGGAATATCATCTGACAGGAAATTCATATAATGGAAAAGCGTCTAACTGGAAAATCGTCTAATATCCCTGCCTTGCTTGCTGCGGCTATACATGTAACATCAGAAACCACAGTTAGACGTTAATCCAGTTAGACTTTTATCCATTATACAATTATCCATTATACGATATTCCGTTTAGATGCTTTTTCCAGATTTTCTATTTAGGCGGATTTTAGACAATTATCCCATTAGACGATTTTCCAGTTAGACGTTCGTCCGACGCCCCCTCCTCAATCACTCATCCCCAACAGTAGTCCGTGTCTACGACTTCTGTTTCGGGTTGACCAGCGCATACGGGCGCCACAACCAGTGATCTTGTATGTCAGAATCATTTTCAATTCAACATCCATCCCGACTAACCGAGATATGGTACGAATTCCCGTTGATGCTTCTGCAGATTTTTAGAGTTGCAACGACATGTACTACCCTCTCATATTTTCGACCTCTTTCCAATTTCTTATTCCCTTTAGTCTGCAGATCAGCTGTACATACAAGAAAAATTGTTTACCATCCTTCTATGAAGTCGTTTGTGATGATGTTTACCTTTAAACGCAGGCACCTCTTTAAATTTCTCCTTGAGCTCTCCATTCCGTCTCCCTCCCTTCCACTCTCTTTGCTTGTCTCCTCCAGACGCCGCCACGCCATCTACCGATTTATTTAATCGGCATACAGATGACGCTTCTTACGCCAACATGGTATGGAGTTTCACCGCCCCGAAACAGCCTTCCCGTCTCCCCCTCCCCGCCCCCCCCCCCCCCCCCCCCCCTTCTTCCCTCCGCCCTTCAGTTCAGTTCAGCTCTCCAAAGTCCCTCGTTGATTAAAAGAGAGCTTCGGTGAATTGGCGCATGCGCTCTCCTCCTCCACGCCTGGCGGAGGCGCATTACTGTGTTTGCTGTCTCCAGGGATACGGACTGGTGCCGAAAATGCCGGGCATGCCTTTCATTGCCTGACTGCCTGGCTCCATTCTGCAAACGCGTTTGCTCGCCTTTCTCCCTCACCTTCCCTCCGAAACGGAATGGGTCAGTCCAAACTCAACGCCCGGCGCCAACGGCTGCCGATCGACAAACAACCGTGCGCCCTGACGTCATCAACCTCAAATTGCCTTGACGGTGAAGCGCGACTCGAAACCAGACCTAGTATCGCCCCCTGCACAGCGAAGGGTGCCCTAATTAACAAACAACGCGGTCGGCGACTTCGGGAGTAGAAGGGTTAGTCGCCAGACAATTTGGCCCACCAATCCCCGCAAAAACCAAGTTGCTACTCATAGTGGCTCAGGAACGAGAAGCGAAAGTTCGGATGTTGGTAATTCGTTGTAACGAGGTTCTCGAGAAGCGGAAACCTTGGACCGACCGCTCGCGCCTGGCTGGCTGGCTTGGGTAGATGGAGCGTTTGTTGGGTCTGATAGTAAAAATAACGCAGCTATAGCAAGCACTCTTATCACTAGACGTCAGCAGTAAACAGAAAGTCGTCTCACTCCCCTGAACAGCTCAAGTCTCGCCTCAACTAACCCACAAATGAACTTTTCTCACCCTCTCTTTTGCAGTGAGTTTACACCGGCGGTATTAAACACGTTAAACATGATTACGCAGGAAAGCCCAACAAATCAAACAAGGTGGCGACATAACGCAAAGTGAAAAAATCTGGTATGTTGGAAGCGGGAACAATGTTGGTTACAAAATCAGCCAACGTTAAGCGCAGTTTATAGGGTTCCTGTACCGATGAAAAAGCCAAGCTTGCTTCAGCACCAACCTTCCTATTAAAAGAAAAATTGCTATTTTTGTGTTATGATTTTCGTTTCTGGAGTTCGACTACCCAACCTCAAGAATTAGCCGCAGCAGCCAACAATTAAAAGAAACGTTTTTTTTTTTTCATGGCTACAATTTAAAGTAACGTTTGTCTTCATTATTCGTGCGCATGCTATGTCTTTGCTACGGTGCCTAACAATTCTTGGAGCACGTGTTACGTATTACAAACGTTCGCCCAAACAGTTGATTGTTGATGGGTAAAATGAAAGAATCCGTGTTTCAGCTAAACGCATATAGTTTTAAACCAAACTAAGCTAGTTTTTTTGCAGCTATTAACGATAGAATGGTCTCTTTATTTCGTGGATGCAGGCTTTCAGAGCTGAACGGAATTGTTTCAAAGTAGCAACAATTTTTACCCCAATGTTACTTCTTCTGTTGTTAAAGAAAACACACATGAATTATTTCAAAGTTGGCGGAAACAATCACGGAGATTGATATACATCAGGTGTTTGCATACCGAATGCTGACTTACTTAGTGATAGGATTTTTTTTTTAAGAATTCAATAAAACTCGGGTATGCGTCATTTTGGGGGCTGCGCCAAAATTTCGACGAAATGTCCTGTTAACCTTCAGTTGCATGAATTAGTTTCGGATACTATTTTTAAGGATTATATGGTTCAGTCGTGGGATTCAGCATTCGCTTTGTTTGGACACGAGGACGCTGACCGCTCGGTTAATGCTGCTCGCTTTGCTCGGGTCCACGGGGACCCTTCACAAAGTTCAAGAGGAGAGGGGAAAGGAAAGGGGATGAGAAGGAGATCACAATAAGTGCTTACTGAATGTGCGCATCGAGCAGAGGGGGATATGGGTAGGTGCCGGGAGGAGATGGGTGTCTCTTGGGGGGTCAATACATTTATAACCAAACACCAGGGGGGGGGGCTGGGAGAAAGGCTGGGAGGTATACAGACCCGACACTGTTGGAGGGTGGTCGGGGGGCCTGGGAGGGAACGGGGTGTTCAGGTTTGGGGGCGGGGGGAAAGAAATTGAAAAACCCATGATGCGCCTGAGGGCGTGCAGTGGGGTGTGGGGTGGCAGGGTGTTCGGAGTGTAAGTTGGGGGGGGGGGCAGAAAATGAAAGCACCAGTTACTTTACTAACAAGAAACAACACCGGGAGAGGCTAAGTCCAGGAGATTCAATCACCGTGCAGCATGCACGGGTCCAGCTAGTAGTCCATAATTTTGCGTATTTGTGTTCGTTGTTTGGCAGATAAGGTGCAACTGCTGATATGGATTCACTGGACGTCTGCAGAGAGTCAAAAGCTTCGCAAAATGACAAAGCTTTTGACGTAAGTGGTCAGAGCTTTGGGATTCCATCGATCCACCGCGTGACCTCTTAAAGTAGGCGGAATCACCTCGAATGTTTTCCACGTTGTAATTTTAATTACGTTTACTGTTTTTAATGTTACCACTTCTGTAATGGGCCCAACACATTTAGAGAGTTTTATCTTTTTTGTGTGATCTTAATCACTGTCTCCAGATCAGTCAAAAACGGTCCATATCCGCCAACAAGCAAGCAATCGCACAAGGACGTAAAATAACAGAAAATTATAACTTAAGGGCAGATGCGGGTAAAACGTGCTAAAGAAGAGGGACAATAAAAGTTGGGAGTATAACACAAGTTCATACAAAATTTAAACGGATTCCCTCCCCTGCCTCTGAATTTCCGCGAGTTTAAGCAGAGGTCCAGCATCTTTCTTCCTAAATACTTCTTGGGAACATAGTTTTTAATTCTACAAAATGCTCTTTTTTCGATCACTCGCTCGCATCAGATCGGATCAGATTATATTGTATAAACCTGACGACACTAAAACGGTAGAAACTTTTGTCATGGACTCCGGCAAAAACGATGTGGAGGTGCATGATGCGTGTGGCACAAGATGGAAAGTTGGGCACTGGCAGAGCGGGTTAATGGCACCTTCAAAGGACCTAAAAATGACAATAAAACAGAGAAAAAGCTTTAATCACATGAAGAGTAAACTCACCAGAATAATTTCTAACCATGCATTTTGGAGAGATCAATATATTATTGAGTATTATTTTCTCCTTCAATAGTAGAACAGTATAGATCGAGGCTTTTGTGTGATAACGAGACAACGTTTGAAGAAAGGTTTTTTCTTCATTTTTCACAGCAGGGAGTCAGTCAGTTTAGCCCAAAAGAGTGTGCCAAGGGTGCTGCAAAGTTTTGAAATTACGGCAAAATGCTTTGAGCTGCATACCAATAATGTTTCGCAGTTTTTTAGGACAATAGCCAACTACACACGCATGTATGTAAGGCAGAATAATATACTATGGCTATATACACAGGAACCAATTGTCTTCCCCAAAAAAAACTTTTAATGAGAACATTGAACCTGTGGACTTTATTGCATGAAGCCGTTTATTGAGACTGTTGGCTGTTGAGAAACTGCTATTCTGGATGGGAAGTGGAAGGAAGGGAATAAATAAACCTAACAAGGAGCCGGAATGAAAGCTTTAGGCCTACTCATGCTGAGAGATGATCATGGCACGGTGTCACGAACACTGGCGGCCTTTACAAATCTTCCGGCATTGCTATCGTTGTTCTGAGCTTCAGAAAGCCGTCTTTTGTCGAGACAATATTGACCGAGAGACCATTCTTCAAGAGTTCGGGTATAGTGAAGTGGCATTTTTTACATTTACCAAGTATTTGCCTTGTTGTCATGGGTTACCCTACGACCAACGCATGGTTAAACTAAGCTTGAATCTCCTTGAATTCAGGAGACACATTATTGACTTATGTTTACCTGCTTTAAATTGATTGGTATGAAAATGTACCAATAAGGGTGAAGGCGCACCTCTTATTGAAGTTCGCTCTGGCTGCACCAAGGGGGCACGATTGGAGGTTTGACTGGAGGAGAGCCAAGACAAAATGGTGGACACAACTTCTTCCTGTTGCGTGTTGTATATGGGACGTGCGTGGAATGCTTTGCCCCAGAAGCTGGTGGCCTAGACCAGTGTTTCTAGTTTTAAAAGAAAGCTTAGACTGCATTTGAGGGATGTAACCTATGCTATCACTTGACTCAGTTTTATACCCACGTACTCCTATTATACCCATGTACTTTTTATCTTTGACCCAGGTTTTATACCCATATATTTTTCACTCTTACTAGGATGTACGTTAGTGGGATTAACGACGCCCTGTGTATTAGTTTATTAAATTGAAGAATATTTTGTTATTATTCCTTTTTTTCTGGTGGTGGTTGTAGAAAGAAACTTGCGAAATTCCGTAAAAGTACGAGATTTGCCGAGATAATGTGAGAAGATACCGTGCGTTTCCTTTCCTCTTAGATATACAGCACTGCACGAAAGAGAACCTGTCGGAGTTGGGAATTACTGCTTTTGCACTGCATACGTGTATTGACTGCACCATCCCCGACAAGTTCTCTTCCACGGAGTGCTAAATATTTTAGAGGGAAAGAACGCACATAAGCTCGACTTGTCCATTCCTGGCCATTCTTCACGAGTTCAGGTGAGCGAAATGGGTCCCGACGACCATTCCAATGCTTGCAACGCACTTGATTTTAGTAATAAAGTCGCCAGTAAGATTCAAAATGCCATCTTGCCAATCGTCGTCGGTACAAGGTTAAGACATTAACAACATTTCTAATGCTTTCCAGGCCGGTTGTCATCTGGAAAGCAGGATTAATTTTTAATGTGTTGAATTTAAACATTGGGTACTGCATGACGCTTCAGACGACGCTCTTTCTGAATAATCGAAATAGATGTATACTGCATGGCATGGCAATGATAATGCATCACGTGTGGTCATCGGGGCTCCATTACACCTATGATTCAAAATTTTGCATTTTTGTACTTTTATCTTCAAAAGCTGAAATAACCAAACAAACAGAAACACATCGCTGCATGTAATAAAATTTAAAAAAAAGATAAGCAGAAAAAAGCCAACAGCAGGAAAAAAAATAGATACGTGCAAGAAATGTTCGCGAACAAGTTTCAGTGCCTTCTCTCCGTTTCTCCTCCTGCATGCTGCCTTAAAACGAAAATCGATATTTCACAAGACAAGGGCAGCGAAAGAAGAAAATTCAAGCGACGACTTCCAGGAATGGTTTCCAGGAAGCACAATGTGAAGGCAACTAAAGTACTGTTTATAACTTGGAAATTGTCTAAATACTAGCTTAATTCCCCCCCCCCCCCCCCCCATTAGCTCTTTTATGGAGAAAATGATCTGTCAATATTTCCCTGTACCAGACCCAACTGTTTCCCGGATGGATGGAAAAAAGAACCAACCGACACTATCTCAAGTGACGTAAAGGTTTTCTTACAACTGCTTTGCGAAATCGGTGCAGCAGGTAAGCATTTAAAAACAAAACATTTAGGGTCACGTCTCGACGCACTAGGAAACGGTATAAACTGCCAAAAATGAACTTAGGAAACGTTTTGAAAGTTGTACTCACTAACCTGAAGGTGATGTTTAGCATTTGCTTAATTTATATATAGACAGGTATCAAAGGTAATTAATACATTGGACTTTTTCAAACTGTTTTTGGGTTTTTTAATTTTTTGGGGGGTTTACAGGGCGTGGTTACTGAGAAAGTATATATTTGCCTTATGTCTGCAGCAGTACGTCAGCTACACACATCTAACATGGACTCACTAAAAACCATGGAATATAATTATAGCTTACCCCTTCACCTATTGATTAAACCATGTAGTACTACACATCTAATCCATTAGTTCTATAATAACAAAGACACAAACTGACAAAACAGCAATTAATCCTAACCCTACCACATTGAACTTTTCACAAATTATGTCAAAATTAGTTTGATGCAAGCTGGCACCGAAAATAGACTGAAGAGGGCGCAAGTGAATCTACAGCCCGAATTGGTTTATTGCAGTAAATAAACCCTGCGACACTACGAGCTACAATAGCACGGTCTTAACCATACATAGCCTCAAACTTTCTATCATTTTATTTTGTTGCTGACCTAATTTTGTTAATTTTCTCTGGTATTCTCGGAGAAGTTTAAGAAATTATTCCTGTATATTGGGGGAAAAAAAGAGAAAAAAAGCTGTGCTTTTTGCATAAGGTATGCTTGTTGGATAAATTCGTCAATCAACAGTCTTCAACCATTAATTAAAAATGATGAGCGTGCAAAAATGTGTAATATTAGTATACTTTGTCCCTAAGTTTTTTAAGTCTACGAGTGCAGTTTTACTGAGTTAGTGTTGGAGACGGCATGTGCATGTATTAACCACGGATGGTCATTGTTGTCATTTGTTGTTATTGTTGGACCAGTCGGTTATTATGTTGTCGACCGAGAGTGAAACGTAGGTTGCCATGTCTGGCTGATCTGGGCCCTGAAAAGAATAAAAACCATATTGAAGTTCACTGGCTGCTCCCATCCTTTCAACTCTTCACGGACCCTCTGGTTCAACTCCATCATTTAGCGTCCAGTCTATTAATTGCCGCTCTCGCAATTCCGTTGAAGAAATTTCCGTTTTTCTTCCAACGAAGGGCCGATCATCAGAATTTCACATTAAAAACCACTTCATCAGAATCTTCCGAACAAGTGAACCAATTTAATTACGGTAACTGATTTTACGAACTACGTAAAAAAAGCCACAAATTTGATGGGGAATTTGGTGTTGGTCAAGTATAGTGTGAAATGAACTGGATAACTGGTTCAAAACTTATCGAGGATACAAAACGGCAGATATAATAATTAAAAAAAAAAAACCACAGTAACGCGAGGTGCAAAACTGATCGATGACGAGTTTCTATCTTGGGCTGGCGTCCAGCTGTCTGTATGCACGCTAACTTCTAAACCCATTATCAAGATTCCATAATCATTCTGTGGATGCATGTATTTTGTGATTTAAGTTCGTTAAAGCAATAAAATTGGATAAGAGATTTTAGGGTTTCTGACTCATGCGAAATTAATAGGCATGAAATATTCAGGGAAACTAGACAAAAATTAAAACAACATCAAAAAGCGCACGAGGCATGCCTTTCAATTAAAAGGACATGCTTTCTCCCAATTTTCGTGCACCCTGCGCGAAAACAGCTTTTGCAACACTTACGTACGTTTGAATGAATGTAGCAAACCCGTCTTGTACGTGAGGGAAAAAGCGTTTGCAACATTAACATTAAACTTTAGTTAACCTTTTGTCTAATAAGAAAGTGTTATGAGGTCACAAACCCCGGAATCTTGAGTGGTTTGGCATCCATGGCCTCAAAGAAAAGTTGGTTAAAGCGGCAGCGCAATGGTGCGCCCATCGGAGGGGGCAAAGCCGGGGAAACGGGGGAGGGCATTTGAACTTGCCTCCCAATACCTGAAGGGAAGAATAAAATTAAAACTGGCAGCCTCAACATTTTTGATGGAACCATGCAGGTTAAGTTTTTGCAGCCTCGAGTAAGGTACCGTTTCTTTATAAATATTATTGCACTGTTGCTTAACAAGTCTGATTTGATAACATGGCACCCTGAGCACCCTCATACGAAAAATTTTACATTGAAGGTGAACGAATCAGCAGTTTGTTGAGGTAGCCAAAATTTCTGAAGTTTCTCGCTGAAATGCGCTAGGGAGAGTTTATAATGCAACGACTCGCCGCTGCCTTCTCGCAGCTGCAAGCTAAAAATCGTATGAAATCGCGACATGGCAGCGGTTTTAGCTCTGCCGGCTCGCAGCGAAAACAGTCAATAATGAGAGTTGAGAAGCGACTGGGGAAAATGTTTCGTTAGGAGGAATTCTTTAGGTTATTGTAACGGATTATAAGCCGGCAAGCATTTACTCAAACGGTGTCGGGTTCAGCTAATCCAGGTAAGGACTTGCTTGTGGAACGACAGTTTTCTCGCTCACTAGCTTTTACTTGATCAAAACTAAATTTGATGGCTGCTTCTCGCCTTTACCGGAGTATGCGGCTTTCGAGTTGTCATATACGTAGTAACCATGGCAACGGCGCAGACGCAAATCTTCTCCTCGTGCCTCGTGACACGGCGTACGATGCTTGCAACATTTGAGCGTCGAATTATGACAACAAGAAAACAATTTTTACTGCAGTACAAAACGACGGACTGTTTTTTGTATGCCGGCATTCGATGGTTTGTCTTCGATTCGATAGCCACGAAATAGACGCCATGTTGGATTTTGAATTCTCGCTGCGAGAAGCTATTTATTCTACCGATGTTTGATCACTGCTAGCTCTTTTTTTGAGCGCGAATAGCAAATTTTAGTAATAGCGTGAAATGACAACAATCTTGTAGCAATGTTTAAAATTATTGTAGCACTTTGTTCTTTATCCGTGTTGTTATTTATAATACATACAATTTGTTATCTATTGCCGCATTCATTTAGTAGCAACGGGAATAATCGTAAATAAATAACGGTTGACTAGCAAATAGCTTTCGGCGAGCGAGAAGGCCTTTTTGTCTATACGCGCCCTTACGATACATTTGCACATCGCGATTAAATTCTAGCCACAAGAATGCAACGACTAAAACGCGCCTTTAGATTTCGGAACTTTTTCATTTCTTTTGCCCCTCCCAAATAAATTTTCCTAAGTGCGTCGCAGCCCTCCCATTAGAAAGACCCGTCACCATCATCATTATACTCTACATTGCCAAATCGGCGCAAATATTAAAGACAACACCAGTGGCGCTATCTACCGACAATAAAACGTACTAAAGTGTTCGCGCTTTGGACACAGTGCATGAGCATTTATTTTTTAGAACGTTTAGAATTGCTAGTTGTTTAGTTGCCTTGCCCTATCGTACAATAAATCAATTAAATAGATAATCTTCCTGAACCGGTATTAAAACGGTGCGTCGTTCCCAGATAGGCTCTAATAAACTGAATTTTGATGTCTGTTCCGGTAGGCTATGTGTTTTTCTGTTTGGGAAACGATAAAGATCTGACATTTACCTCAAATGTTTTAATTGGGGTGGGGGGGGGCCGAAATTTGAGGTAGGGCACTGGGCATAAATTAAATAAGTAGAGAGCAGCAAAGTACTTCCCTGTGGAACACTGGGCAGAAATCACGCCGGATTCTGCCCCGTGAAAATAGAAAATATACTAATGTATGCAATAAACTAATATAGAAAAAAAAAACTAATACACATCTCTCGCTTGGCCGAGTAACTGTGATTTTACTAACTCAATTGTTTTCTCAGTATACGCATTGCTTCGCTGAGGAGGCAAAACGTGCAGCCATTTTTAAACCAGGCGAAAACACGCGTTTCATGGAAGATGCTGTTGGCCTTCACACACCAATTTTCCTTAACAGTCAACCCAGAAAGAACCTGCCACCACAAAAGACGATAGCGTTTGACCTCGGTAGCCTATAATGTGCTGCTACGTTACACGTGTCTACGCATGCTGCATCCACTTTTTCTGGGACACACGGCCCCCCTGGAAATCAAACGATTTCGAAGCCAGACACGATATTTCGCGCGGTGGTAGAGACACTCGCTCGACGACACGTACGAGCGACACGTAACGAGCACGAAGGGCAAAAGTGCCAGTTGCCACAGACCGCCGCCAGAGGCCGATAGCATTCAGGCAACAACGCACACGCGTCAACCAGAAGCCCGAACTCTCGTCGTTTTTATCGTTCAATAGACAGGTTGAACGGAGAGTGTGTCTAGCTTCGTTCTCTCTGGCTCATCCATGCCGAACATTTGCCGCAAGGTGATGCACAATTACGACGACAGGTGGTAGTGGTTACGACTTCTATTCGGGCGCCATTAATATTGTCCCATTTTACGATCGTTGTAGAACGGACCTTATCGACTGCATCGCTGACAGCTGTTACCTACAGATAACGTCATTGAAAACATTGCAGCGCTCTACCTTTTAAACTGCATTCTTTTAATTCTAGTAAGGGACCGATCATTATTTATGGCCGGGGAGGGGGGGGCGGAGGAAATGAAAATGTGACCACAAAATTTTTGACGACATCCCCCCCCCCCCTTCGATCCCCTGAAAAATCTTGATTCCCTCCCAAACTCAAGATTAAAAAACAAAGTGAACCCCATCCCAAAAAAAATTTGCGTTTTCTGTATGCCTATTGATACTGCCTGCAGATAATTTCCTGTTGACAAATCGTGTTGTAGCCAAATTAATTAAGCAGCAGCCGTTACCGACCAGTTACCACTAGGTAAGGAAAACTTGCCTCGTTTTTAACGAAAAGACACGCTGGGTTAAAAGTGTTCTACAAAACACCGATGTTCCTTACACCCTTTTTGTCTCGAGTTTCATAGCAATATGTATGTGACCACACTGTTTGCTTGTATGCCCACAACCATAACATAGTCAGCCCCTGAAAGACAGAAAAAGCCAAGAAACCAGGGAAGGAAAGCTGTTCTACTAAGTTTAAAAAGAAAAAAAAACACACTTTTATTGTTGGTACTAATGGCTCCAAATCCTTGTAAACACATCACGAAGGGGATGAAACTGAGACGGTTTTAGAAATTTTGATAGCTGAAAGTGCCATTTTTGAGGTCCAAATATGACTTTTTCGTCCAGTTTCGTCAGTATTTTTTATGTGCCCCCAACCCTCTTGACGGGACCTAAAAAATGTATGACCCCCTCGAAAATTTCCCAAAAATCATGTCCCCCCCCCTCAAAATTCCTCTGCCTCCGCGATAATAATGACCGGTCCCTACAGAAGAGAAACTAAACGTTCAGTTTAGTTGAACTTAAGTTGTCGATACGTTTATGTAAATTGACATTGTGTAGTCAAACACAAAATCAGGATACGTAGTTTTTCTCTCCTATAATACTTATATACCCTACATCTTTGCACAAACCTAAGTTGAAGAAATAACAATTCTCGACCTATACTAAAAGGCAGTAGACGGGAGTTTGTGCCGTATTTGCAGACTTTGACTATTGGCTTGAAACAGCCAATTATTATTTCTTGACCAAATTGAAGCGTAGCTTACGTCAGCAAAATTCGGGTAGAAACATCAAAGTAGGCCGCTTTGTATGCAGAGACACATTTCAGTTGAGACGGTCACTGACTATGTTTTCATTGATTCAGGGTTTAATTTCATTGATTGAGATTTTTCATTTAAATTCATTGATTAACGCTTTCAAAATTAAGACCAATAGTGGCAACTCAACATCAAAACAAGATCCAGAACTTTACTTTAGTAAATTTTTTGTCTCATTCCAACCTCGCAGCCTTTTTTTTAACCTTTTTTTTTAAGAAGTTGTAATCTAACCCAAAACAAAACTTGTTAAAGATTCCTGCCAAGCTTTTCGGCCGTGTGAAGTCGTGATATCAAACGCCAAGCTCTTTCGCCAAGCTAATCCCACCGAGTAATAGTTCTAAGGTTGAAAAAAATACATGAAAATTGTCAGTTATTTCATTTAACGTTTGAAGTATTAGTCGATGGGATTAGCTTGGCGAAAGAGCTTGGCGTTTGATATCACGATTTCACACGGCCGAAAAGCTTGGCGGGAATCCTTAACAAGTTTTGTTTTGGGGTAGATATCAGGTAGTTTTGGTTCAAATTGAAGGCATTTTTTTAGTAGTTGTAATAATAAGTTTATTCGGCAAACGGCCAGATATCAGATGAACTTGCAAGTGTCACACTTTTACATTACTACAAACAAAAACGTTAAGTATGCCGTAAAAAAAAAGGGTTATATGAATGTTGTTTCACTTCACTCGTTAAAATGTACACGGATAAATACTGATGATTTTTAACTGAAATAATCAAATGTACAATTGAGAAAATTGCATCTGTTTAAGTGCTGTTGTGCTTTACGTTTTTACATTATATGATTCATAAAGCACAACAGCACTAAAACAGATGCAAATTTTCTCAATTGTACATTTGCTTATTTCAATTAAAAATCATCAATATTTATCCGTGCACATTTTAACAAGTAAAGTGAAACTTCAGTCATATAACCCTTTTTTTTACAGCACACTTGTATGGGGCGCCAAGTGTAAAGTTGAAAACTACTACATTTTTTGTCGCATTTACGGAACTTTTGCTGTGATTTATAAATATTTGAACTGCTGTTTCCCTAATATATAAATCGGACTCCATCAACCAAACATTTATATATTTTCACCAGAATATATAAAACGGCGGATCAAAGCAACACATTTATAAATCTCCCGACATCAGTTACTAATTATTTGTAAATAGTGACTCCAATTTACAAATAATTTTGCACACTCGTCTTTCATTTATAAATAATACCCTCTAACGCGTCTGATTTATATATAAGCTGGTGCAGCGAGAGATATATATATATCGGAGTTTTATTTGTAAATTTTTTTTTATATACATACAATTCGTCCTTAT
>JAHWFP010054695.1:53101-75766 GCA_023313725.1 Lithobius niger | reverse complement strand
TTTAAAATTATTCAAATGTTTCATAGTACTGGTAATGATGTTTTTAGAAAAATAGCATTGTTATAACAATGTTATTGTTGTAAGAGGTATTGTTATAACGGGGTTTAACTGTATTTAAAATTTTTTGTTAAATAATAATTGGTCTTTTGAAGAAAACTACACCAGTGATAAAACAAATGGGGGATTAAATTTTTGGTATCTAGCTGTACTGGTACTGGTAACATTTGAAAAAAACTGGTCTGAGGCTTAAAATAAAATATCCAAACTGGGACGACACGCACATTGGCTCCACGGCTGAAGTGAAGCAAAGCATACGTGACTCTTCTTGAGTACTAAATGCTGTCCCTGGAAACGGCTTGGTGTTGGCTTCCGTTTCCTGTAATGGATCAACTCTCCATAATCTTCTTGTATGGGAAGTGGCGGTCTGCACATGTGCAAAGTACTATGTCCCCTTTGTGGCAAGGGACACATATTAACATAGAATATAAAACGCCATTATCGCAGAGTTCAAAATATCAACCGCATTTTTTGACAAAGGTTGGCTTTTTTTGAAGTCCAAATGGTGACGGTTAACATCTGTTCCATGCTGCCAGAGACTAAGTCCAAACAGGCAACTTCATTCAGAGGCAGTCTCAAAAAATTTAATCGCCTACTTCATCCTGTTGAAAGCAACACTGGCTGGCAGGTCTGGGACTCAAGATGTTAGCAAGACAATCTGAATGTGATTGGAGTCTTCAGAAAACCATTATGCGTTATGTTTGTCCTGTTTATTCATTCCCTAAAATCGTTATAGGTCGGGCCGGATAGGTTACTGGCCATGGACGAACAATAATCCCAGTCAGGGCGCTTCAACCAAATTTTAAATGTTTTATTTTTAATAAAAAAAATGCTGTATCTTAGATTTAAAATAGAATATGATCCATAACAATAATATATTTTACTACAATTTTTAGTAATGTATTTTCTACCTTTTTCCGGTTAATTAAAGTACTGCATAATACTTTACGTACTAGGATTGCCAGTAGTGCCACGTATCGCATAGTTGCGGCGATAGGCTTAAGCGTAACTCGCTTCTGCGGAAAGCTAATGCTGCCGCCGATGTTCTGTCACCATGGTACCAAAGCATGCATCGTCGGGAAGACAATTAAATGCGTCACTTGACTATCGGGTACGTCGTATATGTTTAGAAATTGGTTCCGGCCTACCAAATGCAGTTCTTTCTTTCGTTATGTGTCGGAAGCCAGGATACCAGACGAGTCAATTGTAAATACATGATGGAGGGATGAGGCTGACATTTTAATTTGATATAATATCGTGTGCTCGTTCAGTGTTAAAGAGGCTTGATTGGCTGGTGTCTGCGGTTGACTGGCTGTCCATTGGTTAATTCCTGTTAGAAAATTATGAATTAAAAAAAAATTGAAATTCAAGTTTCAAGTGCCGGGCAAGTCAAAAGTGTAGCTGTTGTTTTCAAGATGCCATGTGGCAAAAAAAAATTGGTGGAGCCAAACAGACCGAATAATTCTGTAATTTTCTCCCCCCACACTGCTCCGCCACCATTAAAAGACTCGGGATGATTCGCCACCCATCGTTTTGACAAACCACATGACGTCCTCCCCAACAGCTTCACAAAAGAGTCCTTTGCAAGCATCATCAATCTCCACCCTTCGTCCATAGATAACGTCCTTCAACATTGAGGAACATTCCGGTCGCCCGGTTCCGCTCATCTTCTAGTCAATCGCATCTTACATCTTTTTGTTTCCAAACCACCACCGAACCATCAGCAAATCCCGCAACAATCCACCATTTCAATCATGACCTGATACTACCTGGCCTTTCACAACCAGCAGCATCCTCTTCGTCTGCCGGCACGGCTCGCCTTTCGTTAAGGGGCACCCCGGCCAGATGGAACTCGTGGCCACAGCCTTGTACGTTGGCATCAGGGACATCTTCTTTTTCCCATGTTGCATTGTGTTTCTCCCTTGTTGTTTCATGCCATCTCTTACCTGCCATTGAACCCGTCAGCGGCTTGCGAGCTAAAACAGCTCACCCTTTTCGCCTCTTCTCAAGCCGCAACAAGGTCTCAACGCCCATTGTTTGGGCGGTCATCTAAAGCAGCAATCTCGTTCTTACCTTTCGAAAGCAGCAATCTTTCTTTCTCCAACTATCAAACACTGTGAACGTGCATGCAGCCTTTCTTGCACAAAAGACTCATGACTAGGGTTTTCTAGTAATGGCTGCCGAAAACTTCTCTTTCGGCTACTGTTTGATGATTACCGTGGTTCCCTTATCGCAACTGTCTTGACTTTTTTTCGTCCAGCCCCTCGCCTGCTGTGTTGACATCACCGCATCTTTCCCGGGAGCGTTGTCGCCGACGCTCTTTCGGACAGCTGCCTCGTCAACCGAAACCGCCCTCTCTATCCTTCTCTTGGCTTACGTTGGTTGCAGAAGCCTCAAGCAACGTGAAACGAAAGGAAGATGGCGCCATCTCGTGAGAGTTTAGCGTGCCACCTTCTCTCCACCTGCTTTGCTCTGCGACAGGCATTCTTTTAAAGAACATGATATGGATACGGCCTGCTAAGCAGACGAATGCCCCACGCCATTGGATTTGGCCGCCTTTGCCTCACCGAAAGGGGCCACTTCAGTTCCCGGCCTTCACCTCCACAAACGTGGCTACTTCTAGAAAACGAACAAGGCTAAAGAAACCCTATTTCAAGATCAATCAAAATGTCTGCTGTCTTTCGTTCGGAACACATTGAATGTCCCGGATCTGGCATTTTTTCCGTTTCACCGATCTCCTAAAACTGCCGCCCTGATGACCGTCACTTGCATGCATGCTTTCCATCAGCCCATTGCTGACACCGGCCGGGTACGCTTGGATGCTGATGACCACCCAGACAAAAGACCTTGTCCTCATGGAGCTTATGTATTATTACCGATAAGTAGTTTGTCCTTAATTACGTTCGCTGTCTCTTTGAAGAAACTCTACATCATTCAAGTTTTTCACCATTCCGTTGCAATGGTTGCACACTGAAGCAAGATTGCTGTCATGAAACCGTTGCTGCTACGCATTTCGCACTGGGCTTTGCTCGAAGACTTGTTCCTGACTATTCATGCCGCCTTTGGAGTTGGATCATCTTCTCAGACTGCACAATCTGCACAGTTCTGAAGCTTCACTCACCTTTCATGGGTTTCAGTCTTTTTTGGTGTGGTAACAGATTGCCGAAATGTGGGAAACCATTGGCATTTCTTCACCAATGTTAAGTCGTTTTGAACCTAACGAAACAGGGTAACTCTAGCATTGTTCTTTCAACCGACCTCCACCGCAATCACAACAATGCAAGCAACCTAGACAACGATATGGAATTGCCATCCGCCCGCCTCGATTCAACTGCGCTAGGCCCAAAGGTTTCGCACAACAACAACAGGAACCGAAAGCGCAGTCCGCGCTGCCACCCATCGGCCAACCTCCTGGATCACTGTTTCTCTCCATTCAATTCCATTTTAATAAGACTATTTAGAAACGCACACTTCGATGAAAGCTTTCTGCAAGACTGACGACCCACCCGGGATTCCTGTTTCGGATCCCGCTGCGTTCAAAACGAAAGGTGTTGACAACTTCCAAGTCGCATAATGGTGGAAACATTACTCATCAGCCCTCCCAACACTTCGTCTTCTCATAAAGGAATTTTTGTAAACATGACGTCAAACCGTCGGTGTTTTGATCAACCATTGGCTGTAACCATGTGATATAACCATGTGATATATGTGATAAATTAGGAGTTCAATGCCAGCCAAATGACTAGAATTTATTTTGTATTAAAATTAAGTCAAAAATCTTTTAATCCAATTGCTGAGGGAAGCTGTGGCAACTGCAAATGAACAATTTTGAAGCCACTCTGCAAATAAAAAAAAAATTAGTTGTTGTGGAGACGCAACCAGGCTGAGGTCTTGGTGTGAATTGTGATTAAAACATTCGTTCACCTATGTTGGAAGTGACGAGATTGAGAAGGCTGGTTGCTTTGCTGTCAGTGAAGAAGTAGTCTGCCTTTTCATGATACGAGGTTTGCTGGAGGAATATGAACAGATCGCCCTAATTTGCGAATCGTATGACAAAAAGGACTACACCATCAAGATGGTTGGCAACTTGATAATTAATTAGTACCAACGCAAGTTCGCTAAGGCAAAACAAGGCGAGCAGTGAGGGACAATCAATTTTGAAGATTGCCAAGACCCAAGTTGCCAATCCGTCGGTTGTACAGGAACAACACTTAAATGTCACAGGAGCACGAAGGAAAGAAGAGCGAATCTGCTTTAATTGCTCGAAGCAGGGACATCTTGCAAGGGAATGCAAATTGAAGAGACGAGGGCCAGTCTCAGTTAATAAGAATGGTAAGCCCTCTTGCTATGCATAGAATATAGGTGTGTATTGCTCCACGATTCCTGAAAGTCGTATGGATAGCGAGTTACTCCTAGATTGTGCCTCTACTAAGCACATGTTCTTCAGTACGGAAGATTTTATCTACTACGATGAAATAAAAGGAGAGACTGCCGTCTTAGCAGACAAGCCACAGACGCAATCGTGGGGAAAGGAATTGTACAGTTGACACTGCATGGGCATAACGTGAGCTTCAGCAATGTCTACCATGTACCGACCCTACACACGAGAGTTACATCCCTCGGACAGATGCAGAAAAATGGCGCAAGCGTGCATTTCCTACCAGGGAAGAGGATATGCAGCATTGATTTAGCAATTACTGCCGTCCTAAGCAAAAGGGCCTTAACTACAAATTTTTCGATTTTGAGCTTTTTGGCTTAAACGTGTATCTACATCATGATGTATCTATTCTGTGAGCAAGAAAGCCCTATCTACTTTATTTCTATGCGAAAAATGCAATGTTGGTTTGCCCTAACTACAACAATGGTCACCAATGCAAAGCAAGAAAGCCCCAACTCCAGCAGCGATCGCCAGGCTCAACATTGCCTGCATATTTTCTCCTCTCGTAAGGAAGAAAGCCTTAACTACGCGACGGCGCATGCCCAGTCATGCATTGCAAATGGCGGCGCCCATCTAAAAAAGTGCGTGCGTGTGCGTGTTTCTCTACTGCATACAGCCATGGATTATTTGCCCAGGGGGAAGAGGTTAGTGATGCTAGCACTAAACCAAAAGCAAGTACAATTAGTTAAATGTATGAATCAGCCAAAAAAGGTGAAAAAAGCAATTGACGAAGATTATGAGCCAAATGATAGCAGCTATGACGAGGCGGAATCCGATGGATCCGAATCTTCATTATCAATAGAAAATGATTTCACAAATGGAAATTCCAGCGCTCATAAAACTCCAGAAGCAAGTTTAAACCCTACCGAGAACCAAGCTGTGCCAGGTACGTCAACAAGAACTCTTAATGAAACTTCTGTAAGTCAATCAGCTCATGAATATCGCACGTCAGACAGTGACAACCAAATGCTATTACCGCAACTTTCTACTTCACGCGACGGTGATGAAAGAGATCCTATTAATAACAGTATTGAAAATCAAAATGAAGTACACGAAAATGAAAATGAAGCACATGAAAATGAAAATGAAGCACATGAAACTGAAGCACACGTTGCTTCAATAGGAACTGAAACGCAAGGTACACGTAAGCGTCAAGAAACCACAGTAACTGTGCGTAAGCAAATAAAACTGGATCAGTCTCGTGCCAAACAATTGCTAAAGCAACCATGTTCGGAAGAAACGTGCCGAAAACAATGTACTAAATACATATCTGACACACGTCGTCAAAGCATTAACACCCAATTTGTGAATTTTGATAGGCAAGAGAGGCATGCTTTTATAATAAACAATGTCAAAAGGAAAACGACCAAACGCAAAACTGCGGGCGATTCTCGTAGAAATCTGAGTCTATACTACTCACTGAAGGATGAACATGATTCGCCAAGGAAAGTGTGTAAAACATTTTTTTAACCACCTTAGGGTACACAAAAAATAATAACACAGTGGTTAAAAATATTATGGCAAACACGGAACCTGGTGCTATCACACCGAAGCCTGGTGGGCGTGGAAAGGCCCCTGCCAGTAACAAAGTAGACAGATCTACTATCCGTCAACACATCGAATCCTATCATCCAACTATTTCTCATTACAGAAGAGCACATGCTCCAAAAAGGCGATATCTTCCGAGTGATGTGAAGATTGTTGATATGCATAAAGATTTTGTTGAAAAGAATGGGAAAATGTGTTCATACGAACTCTACCGTACCGTCGTGAAGGAAATGAACATTTCATTTACTAAACTAGGGCACGAGCAATGTGAGCAGTGCGAGATTTTTGATTTACACAATCCAGAGCACAACCGTGATTCACTTGACAAAATGTGTGAAGTTTGCAACGACTGGTCAACACACATAAAACGCGGAAAAGACAGTAGGGAAGAGTACAAGCGCCAATCAACTGTTGCATGTAACAACAAAGAGCCAAATGTTGTATATTTCTCAGCTGATCTTCAGAAAGTAATCATGTTGCCAAGAATAGACACTTTTAAGTGTAATGTTTACCAGGCGTATAATAGCCTTTAAAACGAAAGTTTTGTTCCTCTTGGTGACAAGCCTAAGCAGTTACCAATTGCTGCTGTTTGGCACGAAGCGTGTGCCGGCAGAAAGAAAGAAGAAATCATCAGTGCATTCAACGAGTTCTTTTTACATAATAGAGATGCTGTAAATATCAAGTTATGGTTAGATAACTGCACCGCACAAAATAAAAACTGGTGTTTCTTCACGTACCAAGTGCAAGCTGTAAACAGTGATGAAATAACAGCAGAGAACATCGAGGTATACTATTTTGAACCAGGGCATACCTTCATGTCTGCGGACAATTTCCATCATCAGGTCGAAATGTCATTAACGAAGACCAATAAAGGTAAAATTTATGATTTCAAAGACTTTGCTACTGCTGTGCAGAATGCCAATTCTGCAAAAGTTGCTGTTAAGGAAATGAAAATTCAGAATTTCAGAAATTGGCCAGATTGTTCATCGACCTATAAGCTGAACAAAACTACGCCACGTCCAATGCTGCATGATATGGTTCACGTGAAAGCGACACGCGGAATGATGGTACTTCAGTACAAGACGAATTTTTCAGAACCGTACAAAGAACTTAACTTTTTAACTGTAAAAGCCATGAAGAACGGCATACCATTTGCAGCTGTCCGCCAAATATGCCGTGGAATTCCACAAGACAAGAAGGACGATATTTTAACGAAACTCGTGAGCCTTATTCCCGCTGGTCCTAGAAAAAAATTTTGGATGGATCTACCAGTGGCAGATGTGGCTGATATGGTAGACGATGACAGTCATATTTCATAAACAAACACTCTAGTGGTAATTTCTTGAATATCAAAAGTAGCAGCAGTCACTGCGATGCCTTTTTATTTCGTGTCATAATGTCCCACTATGCCTAATTTATATTATTAACAACTTCTAATTTAGTGCATTTACAGCTATTTTGTTGTTCGTTACTTTTGTTGTAAGTGTAACAATGTCAAAATGCATGAAACAGTAACAAGTTTGTCACATAAGGTCTTTTTCCTTTTTACAACATTCTCGTGCATAACAACCAAGTGCTAAGCAAGAAAGCCTTAACTACATATTATACTAGAAACAGTGGTCGATTACATAAAGGTTGCAATCTTAAAAAAAGGTTGTGTATTAACTAGCTTACCATAGAAATTTGGAAAATATTGTAAAATTTTTACTTTGTGGCATTCGTGCAAATGCGTTTCCTTCATTTTCTCAGAATCGCATAAAATGTAGTTAAGGCCCTTTTGCTTAGGAGGGCAAATTAGCCCTACATCGAAGTTCCGAATCTTCAGGACGGAAGAAAATATGTACAAGAATGAGGATTTTTCAATCACAACTGACCACATGAGGCCAGAAGTAAGGAGTGCCCTTGGTTCGAAGAGCAAAAATACGAGGTCACGAGAAGCAGCACTCACGAAGCAAGTAAATTCCTGCACTCAGTGCGAAGTAGCCAGGAATGACTACTGGGAATGGCACAAGAAATTAGGCCATCTGCCATATGACTTTATGCCGTATGCAAAAGCAGATCCTAGTAGTGGGTTTAGAGAAAGCCGTACTTAAACCGCCAGAAGAGCTTTGTAAAGCTTGCCAGTTCGGCAAGTTGAGTCTGTTGCCTTTCAACAAGAAACGCCATGTCAAAGAGCTTCGAGGAAGCTAGACCTGATTCACAGCGACGTTTGCAGACCACTGAAGGTTTGGCAATGATTTAATCAAAATGATTTAATCATTGATTAAATCATTGATTAAATCATCAATAAAAATCATTGATTTAAATCATTTTAAAATTAAATATGAAATTAATGAAAAACCACAAGAAATATGCAAAATAAGATAAGCAAAAAGGTTTCCAGCAAGCTCTAACACTAGCTCACTATTTGGTTAAGGTTATGACTCCATCTGTTATGGGTAAAGACTTACAGAAGAGGGATACAACTCGGGGATCGATTAATCGGGCTATGAAAATTACCCAAATATAGTTCCAGTGCTCATTTAAAGCCAAACCATTCTATCAATAATTATACGTTCATCCAAACTATTGTCAGTTCGGTCTAGCCACTCGAATGGTGGACTTCACAGTAGCATAAAGTGGACCAGGAGGTGATCGATGTTGGAGATCAGTTACACGCTGTAACTGCCTCCACTGCTTATGTGGAAAGGGTATTTTCA
The DNA here is from genome assembly GCA_023313725.1 of Lithobius niger. Classification (NCBI taxonomy): domain Eukaryota; kingdom Metazoa; phylum Arthropoda; class Chilopoda; order Lithobiomorpha; family Lithobiidae; genus Lithobius; species Lithobius niger. The sequence continues at coordinate 67,024 of JAHWFP010054695.1, read as the reverse complement.
TAGTTTGTACTAGTGCAGTGCAAACTTCGAAATCGTTTAGGCTTGGGCAAACCTGCCAATTTAGTGTTTTTGTTTAAATCTATGAATCAAAAAGGTTACAGGAAACTAAGCAAAAGTGTCTTTGACTAATAGCAATTAGGCTAGCAAATGGCAAGACCCAATTATTCGTGAAACATTGAATATATTTTGAATAGAAAAGCCATCCAAGTTCCCATGATTGAAGCTACGCTGAGCATGAAACTACAGCCTAGCAAGTCGTCATTTAGGCTAGTTACTTATTGTAGCAGCTACTTTGAGTAGGATACAATAGCCGACTAGAGCACTACTAAGTTCTAGTAATTACTGTTGAATCGATCTTGAGTATGAAACGACAGCCTACTAAGTTGCTATAATATAGCAAGAAGAGGTCGTCTTGCTGGTCTCCCTACTGTATTTGCTGTTTCGGCCAGCAATACATAGGTTCTTGGTTTTTAAACTTTATTAAAATTTTTTATTATTAAGATGTGTCTGCCATAACATGATTTGGGTTCTTTTATTTGTGTACGAAGCCTTTGAGCGGATATCCGCACTTAATAACGGGGTGCAAATTATTCCCGAAACGTCGTGTTTTATTGTTTTACATGTGCACTTTTATAGGCTATATTTTTATAGAAAAAAAAAGTTGCTATAATTATGGTTAAAGCTTTTTGAATATCCAATTGTAGCGTACTACAGTGTAATACTAAAATATTTTCAAGTTATTTTTGTGTACGCAGTGGCCCACAACTTTTAAATAATGTTTACTCAAGTTTTGGAAAAACATTAAATCAAAAAAATCATTGATTTAAATAAAAAAAATCGGTTATTTGGATTTTTTGCAAAAAATCATGATTTTTTCCAACCCTGGTTAAAACTAACCAAGACTTCTCGTACTTCATCATTTTTATAGAACCATACTCTTGTAAAACTACAGTTTACTTGATGAAGCATAAAAGTGAGGCTTTAGAGCACTTCAAGACGTACAAAGCTAGAGTGCGAAAGAAACTGGACTTTCAATCAGAGCTTTGAAAACCGACAATGGTGGGAGAGTATTGCGGAACACAATTCGAAGAATTTTTACGTACCAGCGGGATTCGTCACGTGAAGACGCACTTGTACACACCTCAAGAAAATGGGACCGCCGACAGGTACAACTGCGCGTTGATGAACCTAACCCGCACAATGTTAGTGGGGGTTAGGGGGTTCAGGAAAACCTTGTGGGGTGAGGCTTTGCGGACAGCCTGTTACCTTAGCAATACTTGTGCAAGCCGAACTCTGGACAGACGCCACAGGAACTTTGGACCAGTAGACCACCGTCAGTTCGCCACCTGCGCGACTTCGAACCAAGGCCTATGTTGCAGTTCCAGCGCAGAGGAGGAGCGGAAAACTAAACGCACGGTCAAGAGTAGGAAATTTGATGTTACTCGCAGAGCAGTAGAGGCTGCCGGTTCCTGATACCTGAGACTTATAAAGTAGTCGAGTCACGTGACGTCAGGTTTGAGGACGTGTTAGGCAAACCAGTGAAGTGCAGCAACGAGTTTGAGAACGTAGGCTACACACTGGAGAACAAGGCAAGGCAAGACAGGACTCAGACTTCAGTGGGGGTATATCGAGGAGGACTAAACAGCCCCAGATAATACCCTTACCACAGCTGGCAATCGAGGACCATGATGTGCCACTTAAAGAAGCTAAAGGGAGGCTTAAGGTTCAAGCACAACAAGAAGCAGAGGCTCGTCTTGTGATGCGGCCAGACGATCCGCGTGTTGTTGAGGATCAGCCAGTACCTGTCATCCAAGACCCGCCGGCACTAGGGATGCGCGATACTCGAAAAATTCGAGCCGAGTATGAAACTTGTACTCGAACTCGGCTCGCTGCTCGCGTCCATGCTCGAAAAACTCGAATCCGGCGAAAATGCCATAACTTCGTCAATTTTTCACCGATTTTGATATTCCAATATACCAAATCGATCGTCTCGATGAGTTTTCCAGTGGTGCAGATTAAAAGTCAATAACTGAAACCATTTTCAAGTTACATCCTTAAAACTAGAAAACCATGACCCACACAGTCAACTAAGCACCATTTTTGTTCCTTTTATCCTAACAAAGGGAAACTTGCCAACAAAATATTTCCATCAAATACTCGAACTCGGCTCGATACTCGATTCTTCTGTTTCAAACTCGGCTCGACTCTAATTAAAATTTTTCTACTCGCACATCCCTAGCCGGCACCCATCGCCCAAGAGAGACCGACACCGGTTTCCAAAGAACCACCGCGTCGAGGTCTCCCAAGAGGCAGCAGTAGGGCAAGAGAATTGAAACGCCTACAGTCCAAGCGACACAAGAGTCGATGAGGACTGAATATGAGAAGTTCCAAGCGGCTATGCGAGATGGAGCAGAGAGCGCAGTGGAAAATGCCGATACTCACCGCACCCAAAGTACGACAAGAACACAACCCCAGCTGAACCTGCTGAACGTTGTGGAAGTAAAAACTGAAAGAGGTACCAGAAGGGACTTTTAAGGCTGTGATGGAACAGTGGAGGAATGCTTCTGCAGATGAGCAGAAGATTTTGGACCAGGACTTCAAGGTACTCGTGCAGAGTAAGGAAGCAATGTTGCCAAAGAAGTCCTACAAGCGGAGAAAGCGTGAATCTCGTCAAGAGCGACGCAGCGTGCCGAGACGAGTGCAGTCGTCTCGAGGACGAACTGATCAAAAGAGGACCTGGGAGACCACAGTTCGCCAGGGACTCTGAAAACCAGTTATGAAGAGAGGAGAGACTCCTTTGCCATGGCTTCACCACAAGAAGTGAACCACGAGTGGGAGAACTGTTGGAAGTAAGCCACCAGGTTTACGTGGTGCACTTCCGTTTTGGCCACCGGCCATTCTTGTTGCTGACTGACAGCAGACAACGAAGGACGTGCGTCTTTTGGAAGCAGTCAACATGACGATCGCCTAAGATAACCTTCGTCACAAGTGAGAGAGCTAAAGAAGAAAGGCCCTTATGTATAAGGGGCTTTCCCGACAGTGATAATTCGGACGGAGAGCAAGAACAGCAACAGCGGCAGTTTCAAATGACCAACACCGTGTGTTAGGCCTAACGCCGCGATGTCTCACGGTCAAGCGAAGTCCGTCCGCCGGCCGCAGCTAACGAGATAAGCAACCAGGGTTGGAAAAAATCATAATTTTTTTGCAAAAAAATCCAAATAATCGATTTTTTTGATTTAAATCAATGATTTTTTTTGATTTAATCACACTTTTTTGCAAAACCTGAGTAAACGTTATTTAAAAGTTGTGGGACGCCGCATACACAAAAATAACTTGAAAATTATTTAGTAGTCGTAGGCTACAGTAATTATGAGCTAAATACATGTCTATTTTATCATCCTCAAGATAAGATTTAACAGTAATTACAACTTGAAAGAACTTACTACTAGTCTGCTATTGTACCATGCTCAAAGTAGCTGCTATAAGAAGTAACTAGCCTAAATGACGACTTGTTAGGCAATAGTTTCATGCTCAATGTAGCTTCAACAGTAATTATGGAAACTTGATTGTCTTTCCTACTCAAAATATCGTCAATTTTTCACGAATAATTGGGTCTTGTTATTTGCTAATTGCTATTAGTCGAAGACACTTTTGCTTAGTTTCCTGTAACGTTTTTGATTCATAGATTTAAACAAAACCATTAAATTGGCAGCTTTGCCTAAGTTTGGCAGCTTTGGCAGCTTTGCCTAAACCCAAGTTTCGAAGTTTGCATTGCACCAGTACAAACTACGAAAATTATACCCTTTCCACATGTGCAGTGTAGGCAGTCGCAGTGTGTGAATGTTCTGCTACATCGATCACCACTACTTTGTCCTACTGTGAAGTCCACCATTCGTGTGGGTAGATCGAACTGAACATATACAGGGTGGGGCAGAAAGGAAGCGCCGCTCCTGGCTATCACAGATGGCTAATGCTAGGGCAATGAAACTTTCCATGGTATATAGGCGAACAGGGGGCCAACTAATCACGTGTCGCTCAATGACCTTGACATCCATTTCGAAGGTCATCATGTTGCTAACTTTTTAACCATGCTTCGTAGAACCCTAGTGTAAAGAAACGTGTAGACATTGGCAAGGCATGAGCGTCAAAAACAAACAGAACGAAATTCGGTCGGTTAGTTTAGGAATTACGGAAATTACAAGGATCTGTTTTGCTGACCGAGTGGCTTTCCTGCCAAACAAACATGTCCAATACCAAGCAAAACCACGCTGCCAACACCACGCAAGTTGGCATAATTCAGTCACCGTGGCTATCACGGAAACAAAATCAGAAATGTAAACCTTTGGGACGGACAACTTTATAGTTATTTTCTAGCTTACGTGCAGGGTAACCTTTTGCATAGTATGCTATAATTTACAGCACCATTCTGCCCATACGTGTACCATGAAGACCCTGACAACAATTCGTCCCTTCTTCCCCCCCAGTAACATCAACGTAACACTTGGCATAACCCTCACCTGAAATTACGTTAAATTTTCGAATTCCAATTGTAAACAATTTTGTGGATGAATTCGTTTTTGTAAGCTGAACTTAGTATCAAGGGGCGTAATAACCAGTAATGGTGAATAAATAAAACTTTCAAGTGGTAAACAGAAGTCAGAAAAATAGTTCAGAAAATAGAATTCAGCGGAAAAAAATTTGGAAAAACATTTGCGAACAATAATTTATCAAAAATTTGTGTTACGAAACACTTCGTCATACTCCCCCCCCCCCCCCTCCCACCACCATAACAAATTGTAACACATTTACTTAATCCTCCCTCCTCTCTCCAGGCTTTTCGTAATTCGTGATCGCTCCCCATGCCGGTTTCACGTACTTCTGACGACCACTGAACTTTAATTTCACTCACTGTTTGGCAGGAAAGCCACTCAGTCAGCGAAACAGAATGATGCTTATAATTTCCGTAGTTCCTAAACTAATGTCCCGAATTTCGTTCCGTTTTTTTTTTTTTTTAGGGCCATGCCTGGCCAATGTCTAAAAGTTTCTAATTTACACTAGGGTTATACGAAGCATGGTTAAAAAGTTAGCAACATGATGACCTTGAAAATGGACGTCATGGTCATTAAGCAACACGTGGTTAGTTGACCCCCTGTTCGCCTATATACCATGCAAAATTACATTGCCCTAGCATTAACCATCCGTGATTGCCAGGGGAGGCCCTTCCTTTCTGCCCCACCCTGCATTGAGAGAATAGTTTAGCTTTATCTTGATATTTAATGAGCACTGGAAATATTTGGGTAATTTTCGTAGCCCAATTAATCGATCTCAGATTCGTACGCCTCTTCCGTAAGTCTTTACCCGTAACAGTAGGAGTCAATTAATAGTGAGCTAGAGTTAGAGCTTGCTTGAAAGGTTTTTGCTTATTATCAAATTTTGCGTATTTCTTATAGTTCTTCATTAATTTCATTTTTTATTTTAAAATGATTTAAACCAATGATTTTTATTGATGATTTAATCAATGATTTAATCATTTTGATTAAATCATTGCCAACCCTGTAAGCAACCGATAAATGCTTATGCCTAGTCAGTGTGTTAGAACTGTCGATTGCCCACATAAGTTTTCCTAGCTTGCCTAGTACAAACTTCCCACTCTGCTTCTGTTCAGAAATGACAAGACTCCAACAACCTATACCTTCGTGCAATTGTGCTAGCCTAAGAAAAAAAAAATTGTGAAAGTTTGTCAATGTAGCTGTATGGGAAAACTGAAAAAGTGTCGTTTTGAAATGTGGAAAAGACAGTAAATCTGTTAAGATGTCTGTTAGCTTGTCTTCGTTATATCGTCTTTACAAATAGGGAAGCCAAAAATTGGAAAAGGGCATTGAAGAAAGTCTATTATTGCTACGTCCTTCATGCTTCACAATGTTGTTGGTAGACAAGATTGAGCAGTTGGAATTTAGCAGGCCCAAAGAAGTTCATTTGCGTAATGTAGATTCGGAGAGTAGAATGCTGTGAAAAGTTCATTATAGGAGAATTTTCTTCTAGTGAGCTTTGTCCAATGACCAGTGGGCAAAGACTGTTCAACCACAGCTTCTGTTCTTTTTTTCCTGTTTGTGTGCTGTTATCTTTTCCAAAAATATTTGATTTATTGCTGATTTCTGCTTTTGTTTTGCTTCAGGGGTCACCTTCTACTAAGTCCATCTGGGCATCACCACAGAGAATTGACCGGCATGGTAGCTTTTCGGGTATTTTACCAAGTTTGGAAAGTGCACCGCATTCAAAAAACTTGACGTTTCAGGTAAAAAAGAAATATGGTCCACTGAATATCTCTCAGTCCTCAGTTTCACACATGTGCCTTAAATTATTGTGGGTAACGAAATTTTATCTGAATTTTGGTCCAACCGCTAAATATCGTCATAGTTTGTGCTTCTTTTTGACATTCTATGTACCATTTAACTGGCTCGAAACGAGCTTTTCAATAGTACTAATTCAATTCATCAGCGTTCGCAATGGTTACCTTTGTTTCCTTTTGGAAGCGCGGTTTGCAAATCCCATCGAATTATTAAACCTGCGAAGCTCTAAGGAGATCATAACAGAAAATTTGGCTTATTTACTACCAGCCAATCATTTGTTTGCGGTGGATTATTTTTAAATTAATAAGAAATAAACTCCATTTATTTACTTCGTTGGTTTTTAGTCAATTTAAATATTTCTGGTATTTTTAATATATATAAAGGTCACTTCTGAGACATTTTTCCAAAAACGTCTAAATTATTCACCATCGTTTAAACATTTACAACCCTACTTACATCATGTAAGAAAAACTTGCGGTCACAGGATCATGAAGTTTCATCAGTAAGTTTTTTTTATGTACAGCAAGGTTACTTAATTATTACCACAATTTCCAATGAAATAATTCTGGTGGAAAACTAAGGGCTCGTTTACACAACGAGACCTTCTCGCTTGCCGAAAGCTATTTGCTAGGCAACCGGTATTTATTTACGATTAATTTTCCGTTTCTATTAATGAATGCGGTAATAGACAACAAATTAAATGTATTACAAATAACAACACGGATAAAGAACAAAGTGCAACAGTCATTTTAAACATTGTACAACATTGTTGCCATTTCACACTATTTCCAAAATTTGCTATTCTTGCTGAAAAAAAACAGATCCTAGCAGTGATCATACGACGGCGGAATAAATAGCTACTCGCAGCGAGAATTCAAAATCCAACATGGCGTCCATTTCGTAGTTATCGAATCGAACACCAACCTTTCTTACAAACGGTATTCAGGAATCTGTCCGTCGTCGTGTACTGCAGTAAAAATTGTTTTCTGGTTGTCATAAATCACGCTGTCATGTTGCACCCATCGTACGTCGTGTCAGGAGGCACGAGGAGAAAATTTGCATCCGTGTTGTTGCCATGGTTACTACGTGTAGACAACTCCAAAGCCACTTTCTCCGACAAAGGCGAGAAGCAGCCAGCAGATTTAGTATTGACCAAGTAAAAGCTAGTAAGCGAGAAAATTGTCCTTGCGTAAACCCCGCCCTAATTCGGGAAGAACAACTATCTAAAAAAAAAACAACATAGGGAGCCAGTTGATAGGGGATGGACTTTATTTATATGTAACGGTAAATAATAAATATCTAATGTTGCCTACAGATCATGGCCTAAAATTTGTTATAACCTATTCTGACTGACTAACCTAACCGGCGTTAATAATCGACAAAAACGTACCAAAACCACAGAAAACGCCAGGCAGCACACCATTGATTAACATAGACGGATAGCTAAACTTTGCCGTGTCTGTATGTCGTGCTGGAAAATATCCGGGACGATGCTTCTCTCTAAGTACCAACAGAGTAACAAACCTTGTTTTAAGAATGTGTTCTAATTATGTACAAAATTGTTTTTGAGATAGTTCTATGATGATGCCTAGGATTAAACACTTATAGCTATTTCTCATCTACGTTAATGTTTGTTTAGGATCCATCTATAGTTGGTATTAGTAAGGACTTGCCGTTCAAGCAGCCGTTGCAAACATCTGGCACAACATTAAACTCATCACAGCAGCCTTTGATTCTTAACGCACGAACAGTTGACGAAGTTGAACGAGATTTGCTGAACTTCTCTCCCATTCCTCCTGTCGCACGAAGCCTTGAAGACATTGAACGTGACATGATTTCTAGAACGCGCTCAGCATCATTGAGTGAAGTTGTAAGAGAATTGTCAAGTGGTCGCATGTCTCCCCAACCTAACGGTATTCCCCCTTCATTTGGTTCGACTCCACTTCGAGGCATTCCTCACAACATACAGGTTTGTGCTTTTCCGTAGTGTTCTGAATGTATGTTATGATCTGTAGCAGTGGTATTATGAGTTGAGAAAGTGTGGCTGCGTAATATACAGTCGGTAAAGTTGCGTCGTTTGCTTTGACACCAGCCCCTCTGTGGAATTTTGAAGTTTTAAAAGCCAACAATTATAATGGGCCTTCCCAACACTTGCATGAGTTCACTGAATTCTTCATGACTCTGATTTCACTACAACCCGCGAGTTAAGCTTTTTTATATTAAAAAAAAAAAAGAATTCAATCCATTTTCATTTTGTAATATACTTTCCGTCGATGAATTGTTGTAATTTTAAATTGTCTGCCAAGGTTTAGTTTCCCCTCTCTCCTGACACTTTATATTTCACCTTCCTTTTTTTTTTTTTTTATCACGCCTTGTTACTTTTGTTAAATAAAACACAATTTCGTGTAGTTGGAAGAATGCGCATGTCATCCAATCCATAGGCTATAAGAATGTATCACTTCTGCCGTTCTTTTGTCAGAATAAAAGTGCTGGCCGAACTTTGTCCTGCTACACCCTCACTATCACACACAGGTGCAGTTCCCTACCTCATCCCCTAACCTTCTTTTAATCTATGATTACCAGAGGGTGTTACGAAGCACCTCTATCACTCCTCCCCTTCCAATCTTCATTTTATACACCTTTCTTCTTTTAGTGAAGCACGAAAAAATGTTAAACAGTGATTGGTATGCTGAATTTTATGTATTACTAGTTGTTCCCCGGCGTAACATATGCCGGTCTAGCTGAATCCTGCCGATTTAACTCTGCTCTAATAGTCAGCATTATTGAAGTCATAGTGGTTGTTTCTAATTGTTAGAACACATATCCTTTCTCATTGTCTGCCACTCGCCCTTTATCTTTGCTACCGTGCCAAGAATAAACCTGCTCGCCCTCTTGCTGATTGTTCCAGGTTACAGCGGATCTCGGCTGTAATAGCCAGCATTATTGAAGCCTCATTTGTTTAATCCTGATCCCTCAATAAGTCTGCTTATTAAGCCAAATATATATATAGATTTATCAAAATTAGCGCTTTTGATAATACAGTTACTGCCTCTGGTAAGTACTCACTGCAGTTCAGTACTAGCTATTCCATCCTAGTCTTACCTAGGCATACATCCGGGTAAAAGCCCGCCTTTCTAAATTAATAAGTGGAGGAAAGAAATACAAAGGATGAAAAGTAACTGTCACTGCAGTCAACTGTTGCAACGTGAATAAATCCTTGGTTATACGCACAAGTTCAAAGGTGTGAGATAACAATATCTCGCAAATCTTCGATGGTTCTTTATACTCGTGTGATGGTTTATGCAGCACGACTATCTTCAGGTGCAATGCTTCATGTTAGTTCGTCGCACGTACTCCCGTGTTCGAATTTAATGGTCTTGTCACGGCCTCCTGCAGTTTCAAGGCTGGAATTCCTCTTGTGGAGCAGTCTCTTGCTGAACTCTCCGCTTAGCAAGAACATGCTTGCTGGATTAGATGGTCCAGCGAAATGAAACTGATTTCCTTCCTCTAGCTATTAGATTGTATTCGAAGCCCTTCCGAACAAGAATTCGACAACGTATGGCTGACATGAGGAATCAAGTGGAGACAAGCGGCATTGCAGTTCACTACATGGAAACAAATTATAGCATGTGCTGGGAAGGCATGGAGACACTCCTCGTCTCAAATTCCTACAGGGCCACACATCTTAAGAGGCCCCGAATACCTGGCTATTCAACACAATGTCCGAGAGAAGGCCATGCTGATAAATATCCATCTAATCCAGCACTCAAGTTTCTGCTAAGAGGAGTTCAGCAAAAACTGCAGGACAAATGGAAGGCCGGCCTTCTACTACAGGAGGCCTTAACACACCGTCAAATTCAAACAATAAAGGAGTGCGTGCGACGAAGTAACGTAGCATTGCAGTGTGCCTGAAGAAGATATTACCAAGAAATTGCAAGAAATTTGCAAGATATTATCTCCGACTTTTGGAATTGTGTGTGACCAAGTGATTTATTTACAATGTCTCGTATCTTACAAAGTTAAGTCGTTCAATGTTGCAATGCGAGTTTCATGGTAGGGTTGTAAAATTCCGATTAATCGGCTAAACGTTTACCGTAAGGTTAAAAAAAACCGATTAACGATTAATCCCTGTCCCCAAATAATTTTAAGTTTAATGCTTTCGCGTCCACTCCATTTTTATTGTTCCGTCCGAAAATTCGTTTCGCGTGATGTCACTTGAGGCAGTGCTCCGATTCATTCAAAGGTATCGTTCCACGAAAGAACCAGTCGTAGGTCGCAATGCTAAAGGAGTTACAAAACACACATTGAAAACGGAGCAGTTTATGCGAGGAATAAAGGCAGTGAAGTTGAGGACATATCATTCATCGCAGACAAGGAAATTGGGACTCCAAGCTTTCGAACGCTACCAAGAAAGCAGCAATTTTTACTGAAACTTGGGTTTCATATATTAAATTTTGTTGTGTCGGTTTGTAAATTGCTGCAGCTTGGAAAATAACGATTACAGTGTGAAACACAAAGCCACAAATATGAATCTCTTCTTCCTAGTTTTTGAGTAAATCAGACATCTGGAGGGTCAAAGCGGTATGCTATGTAAAAGTTGTGTTCAGAATGCTTTCAGAAATTATCAAAAATAAAATTGACTAATATTTTAAATAAGGCTCACCGATACCAACTTTACCAATCAGATACCAATACCGAACCGGATATCCAAAATTGTATCCCCAATTTGTCATCAAAATTGTAGTTTTCTGTAAAAGTTCAATAATTATTAAAATAAAATTTACATAGTAACCCACAGTTAAAACATAGCTAGGAAGATACTCAGTGATTTCCTGAGGGAAACGCCGCGAACCGCATGTCGTAATCTCTAACGGTTCTAAAGTTATCGATATTTCTGCGAAAGTTGCCGAAACCGATACCGCAAATATCGGCAGCCAGAGGTTCGGTTTGTATTAAACGAAAATTACTGAACGTTTGATCGTCAAGAAGACAATTATCGTTTAAACGATTAATTGGCACACCCCTATTTCATGGTAATACCTAACATTGCACACATGCACGCACACATTTATCACTTGTGCAGGCATGGCCGGAAGTTGGTTTGTGTAAGTCCAGTGGTGAGCAAACAATCAGCACTTCGGAAGCAGCGTGATGACATCTTTAAACGAAACACAGTCGCAAAACATATGCAACATCATTACAGGTTCATTTTAAACAATCACAATATTGACGGATGCAGCACATTTTCTAAATTTGTTGCAAGTTAAACTGTCGGATATACAAGTAGTAATTTGGGAGTGGAGTTTTCATTACCGTATAACTCCGAATATAAGACAACTCAAATATAAGAAGAGTAGCATTTTGGGGCTTGCAATATTAGTGTTGTGACGGTGAAAAGTTTCAAGTGAAATATTTCAAATAAATTTTTACAAGTTCTTTACCAAACAACATCTACTGGAAAGTCAACTTCAATTCGAGATAAAAGATCAGAGTGTTTAACATCTGTTCTGTTACAGTGAAAGGATTTCTAGTAGGGATCGACCGGATACTGTTTTGCCGGATCCGGGTCGGTTCCGTATAATTTGATGTCAGTGCCGGGTCGATTCCGGATCTAGGTTTCGGATCTGGGCCGGTACCGAATACCGAGTCATTCACACACAAAAACTAGATAAAGTTGTTTATTTTTTTTCCCTTATAAGTTGCAGCTAGGGTGTTAATTTTCACTGTTTCACATTATTTTCTTACATTAAACACTTAGAAGTCTTACACTATTATGAGTACCAGTATAGTATAATTGCATATAGGCTACAGAACTGTTTTTGCAATCTTGCTAAATTCTGCAAATTTTTTTGAAACGTTTAAACAAAGCACTCGTTAGGTTAATGAATCTGAAAACATTTTTCTAGTTGAAGGATTTCTTATTGATTAGCCTACTGCTTCATTTCGAATAGTAATTTGCAGAATTTTGCAATATTTGTGAAACCAGTATGTAGTCTATGCATTTATTTGAGATTAAAATTATTGAATTTTGGTTGCATTAAAAAGAAATAAAAATTACAAGTCTTTTATTTACAGCTTTTTTACGTTGGTTTGTTCCTTTTTTTTTTTTTGCTTTAGTTTCCTTTTTAATTGCTTTCGTTCCGTTTTGTATTGTGCGCAGTATAACAAAGACCGAAAGCAAAATGAAACAAAGAAAGAAAAAAAAAAGGGAACGAAACCAACGTAAAAAGCTGTGTTTTTTTCGTTTTATGAACAAAACTGTCAGGAAAAACTTTGTTGAAGTCCGTACTGTGGAACATGACGAAATTCCGAAAAAGTCAATTTACAAAAAAAATCACGCACATTTCCACGAACTAGACACTTACTCCTATGTCCAGCAAATTTTCAACTAACTGTTGTCATCATCGGGCTTTTAAAGGTTGATTTAGTCCCTGATCACATCCTGCTTCAACGTTGTTTACAAGTGCCGTTTTCGACGATTACCTTTAAAAGCCTGTTGATGACAACAGCTAGTTGTTGAAAATTTGCTGGACATAGGAGTAAGTGTCTAGTTTGTGGAAATGTGCGTGATATTTTTGTGAATTGACTTTTTCGGAACTAAACTGTCTCGACTTTTGCAACATGGAAGTCATCTTTGGTTTATCATGCTATCATTTCTTGCTAGTTTTTGATACCGTCATTAAACCGTTTACCTTTTCGAATTTATCCCCTTGGTGTCCAAACCACGATTAATTGTCACTTCAAAACCGTTTCTAAAACTCCCGACACACCCCTCAATTCATTGTCCTGTTTGTAAAGAAAAACTGTAAAGAAATTAATTGAGTTCATTTGATGTTTTTGTTGACCGTGTCGTCAAAATTGACGTGAAATTGCTTTTGTTTGCTAAAACTAATTCTTGGTTCAAGCTGTCGTAACGCAACAATCAGCCGCCATCTTGGTCGCGTTGGAAAGCTGGGATTCCTCGATTTGCACATGATCACTCATTGCGGCGGGGGCCAGTAACAAGTGACGTCGCGTGAAGCGAGTCAAGGTCACAGCCATTGGAACTAGCAGGTGCGCATCGATTGGCGGACAGCTGGCTGGGAGTGGGGGCGCGATGGCAGCCGTAAACGGATTGCTTTCAACGATAGTGAATATAAATTAGGAAATAAAACAACTTTAAACTACTTCTACGGTATTAAAAACCTAAAAAAAGGATTTCGGAAGCCTTAAACAATGTTGTAATAGAAGAATAACCAAAAGACGTTATCATTTCAAGGTCTCTCATTGTAACGCATGCTGGTGGTAGTCGTACATCTAGTGGGTTCCACTAAGGCATAGTAAGGACTAGGCAAACAACTGTGCTGTAGGCTAACACTTGAAGGACGAAGGACATTAATCGGTAGCTTACATGGCTTTATATAACGTATTGTCACATGAAAAAGTCATGTGATACTGAATGTATGGAGACATGATATGGATAGACTGCAAGTTAACTATGGAGGTATATTAAGGCAAGCTGTGAAAGGGTTGACAATTGGACTTAAAGGGCTGTCAGTGTGGTGCCTCTATGACGACACCAACTAATACAACC
>JAHWFP010054695.1:0-52701 GCA_023313725.1 Lithobius niger | reverse complement strand
AACCAACTAATAAAAAAAAGAAATAAAATCTTAAGTCTAGCTGAAAAATAATGTATTATTTCTGAAGACTTGAATTTTTTTTTATTAGTCTGTGCCTACTTTAAGTTGTATTTATTAAGAAGAAAATGTGTCGCTTTCAAAGAAAGAACTAAACATTTTGTGAAAGCTTGTAACCCCCCCTTAACTCAACAAAATATCTGAAATTTAATGATGCTTGAAAACTAGCACCATGAAGTCCATCTGGTTTCGTTATTTCAAATCTGGCTTGAAGTGGATAATTTCGAATAAATTTTCTGTAGCGTTTCCTTCTTGTTGCTTCTGTTACAACAACTACTGGTGTTTACAACTGAATTGACGTGTTGCAAACATCTGGCTGCTGAGTACATCTGTTAGTTTGTTACAGATGAGGTTAGCTCACGCTGGAGGCTGTTTTAGCTCCCAAAGCAGTTGTCCAGTCATGAAGGAAAATATTTACATGAAAATGGAAAAGAAACGTGTTTTATAATCAAGAAATCAATTTTTCTCACGAATAACTGAAAACACTACATATTGCCAACCATAGGCACAATTAAAATTTACAAGGTTAATCCCCCGCATGATTAACTAATCCGAACACATGTTGTGATCCCCGCATAAGTTAAAAACAACCCTTAATGGGGTTGACGAACGGATTACGAACACTTATATTAGCCTACGGTTTGGTTATTTGTTAAATATTGAGCTTGTCCGGAGCTCGTTTGGTTCGCTTCGGACGACCTAATACTGTGGGAGGCTGCACTGCATCATCTGCACATGGTGGAGATGGTGCAACCTTACGTTGGCTCTGTTGGCTTTTCACCGTAGAGGGCTCCGATGGTTTAGCAGGAGATTGCCTTGTAAGTAAAGGAGGTGCCAGGCCACCTGTCGCTCCAATATCTCGGTGGGAGGCGCTGAAGTTCTGCGACATGGCCTGATCACTGGGAACAGTGACGTCATCGGGCTCGCCCATTGGCTGTGTGTGGGGTGATTTCAACTGGATTGTACTGACACCTGGTACCGCAACTCGTAAATTGTCAGGTGAGGTGTTTTTGATAGGTGTTAACCCCTACCTGGCAACAGTGGAACCCCGTGATTGGCCCATGGACAATTTTAACAATTTTAATGCTCGGAAATCACCTGATCGTGACGTGATGCACCAACAGAATACCGCTTCTTTGAAACTTAAGTGTTCTTTCGAATTAACGCCTTTAATATTCATGCCAGAATTGGCAGAATTCTTTAGCCGGATTTAATGCTTTTGGTGACATGTCTACGGCATCTACTAACTCGGTTCTCAGGCGCAATTGATCGCAATGCTTACGCATTTCTACAAGCTCTTCTGTAAGTACATTATAGATCAAATGTGACAGTTTATTCTTGATAGAACCCCTTGACCATAGCTTGGAGTTAATTTTGCTTTAATCACGATACCAAATTTTGTCGGCAACGTGATAGTTCACGGACGCACGATGTTGGATGCTTTTAATCTATTTTTGTTGACTTCTTTTTACAACGGACACAGGGTCAGGATATAGCAAATCCAATCTGGATTTTAATTCTCGGTTAAAGAATAATTTACCAGGTGTAGCTTGGGTGGTAGAACTTATCGTGATTCGTGACGATAACAAGTATGCATTTATACTTTCCTGGATTGAGGAACCGTCCTTCCGAGCAGCTTTATAGACATGCTTAAAATTTTGGACATAAATTTCGGCCAATCCGTTAATCCACGGCGCAAAGGCCGGGCCTGTCAGATGTTGGATTCCGTTAACCGTTAACCATGATTTAAACTCTTTAGAAGTCCACTGAGGGCCGTTGTCGCTAACTAAAGAATCCATCAAACCGTATTCAGCAATGTGGTTATTCAGAATATCGGTAACTTTAGCTGAAGTGGTAGTTTCCATTTTATGGACGAAAGGAATTTTGCTGTGCGCGTCCACTAGGATTAGAAACATAAAATTGTCCAATCAGCGTGATATCTAGAATTTGGCTTTTGTGGATACTCCCAGGTATGCTTGGGTCCTGCAGATTGAGTATCCTTAAATTCCTGGCAGTTAGAACAGGATTTAACTTTGGTTTCAATATCTGTGTCAAAAGAAGGCCACCACACCTTAGACCTAGCCAAGCTCTTTAATTTAACAATACCAAGGTGTGAGCTGTGCAAATCTTTCAAAATTTGTCTTCTAAAGCGGTCGACACGACGATTCTGAATCCCCAAAGAGTGTCACTTTCAATCGAGATTTCATTGCGGCGTTGCAACTAGATTAGTGGTCACAATTACCGGTTATTTCATTAAATGTTTAACCTGTTTTTAAAACGTTCGGTTACCGTGTAACCCAGCAAACAATGTTCAGAAAACAATTGTTAAAAAAAAATGTATAGTAAAAATGTTGACAATTGTTTATTGGCATTATTCAGTAACAGTATAGTAATAAACGGATACCATTGTTTAATCTATCGTAGGTTTAATCGGTTACAAAGTGTTTTGTTTTTCTTGGCAAGTGCTGGATCTGTATTTTTTTGGATTAAAGAAGGATCCAATAGTCGATTGTTTACCGGCCAGCGTTGTAGGGACCATCTTTTCCAGCAAGATTATTTTTCATGGATCCAATTGATCCGCCTGCATATTTTAAAACTGTGCCACACAATTCACATTTAACAGCATCAGCAGAAGCTTTCTTAAGGTGACATTGTAGGAAAAATATTACCTTTATTTGGCGCATGTGGTGAAAGAAAAACGTAGCTCCGACGATAGACAGTCCAGTTGTAATCGTGATTGACAGCTCAGTTGAATGCATGTGCGCGAAATACCCCGGGTTGGTTTGGCCACTGGTGATGGGGGAGGGAGGGAGAAAAGTGGTGAAATGTCAAGTTTTAACTAAATCGCGCTGCGTGGCCATCAATGCCGTGGTGGTCTATAAATAGATTACGTTTACACGCACATGGAAATTTAAATCCGTTTAACCGAACTTGCCAAGGTTATCGGTTACACGTTTAACTGTTGCAACCACGGTTTTCAACAGCTTCCCTTATTTTCTCCTATACCTTAGCATAGGGCCTTAGTAGGCCTTCTTACCTTGATGCTATGGCTCCATGTTATATACTATGTGTATTGTTACTATTGTTAATGTATTTCAGTGATGCTATGTACCTTGATGTATGGTCCAGTCCCTACAGATCAGAGGTCAGGCATTATCTGTCACTAGGGGTGGCTGCTAGCAGAGGAGGTTCATGGGATAGCAGGATATGATATAGGAAATACCTTACACCACCTGTGGTGGCTTCTGTCTCTAGCTCTAGGTATAAAAGGCCATGCAGCCCCCTTGAGCTTCACTCTGGGAGCTGGTCCCCCAACCTGCAACAGCTCCTTCTGAAATATACCACTCTGCTTCAGCCCGCTCTAGAGCATCCTGAACCACTGAACTACATCTCTAAAGGACAGACCGCGTGGCCCTGGAAATAAGGCCTGATTTAATCATCCTTCTGGCTTACTTCATTACACACGTGCTGCAGCCTTCTGTGGGATACCTTTTTTAGGGTCATAAATCCATATTAAAGCCTTTTGGTCTGACTGCAATATGAACTTCTGACCGTAAACTTATTCATGGAACCGTTTAACTCCCCAAGCCACACTGAGAGCTTCCCGATCGAAATGACTAGCCTTGTTCAGTTTTTGTTAGCTTCCGTGAAGCGAATGCTATTGGCCACGATTCACCATTAGGCATGACATGCATAAGGCACGCTCCCACCCCATAGGGTGAGCCATCACAAACCAGTTTCAGCTTTAATTTTGGGTTGTAATGGACCAAAACTATTGATTTGATAAATAATTCTTTTACTTTGCTAACAGCTTGGTCACATAACCTCCCCCATGTCCACTTTACTTTAGGGCTTAATAACCGGGTAACGGGAAAGAATATGAGCAAGGTTAGGAAGATATTTCGAGTAATGATTCACGAATCCTAGGAAACTTTGTAGTTCTTGAATACAAGTCGGATTTGGTGCATTTGCAACTGCTTCAATCACCTCAGGGAGTGTGTGTAGGCCTTCATTTATCATATAACCTAAATATTTCAGTTTAGCTTGCGACAGCTTACACTTGTTGATCCTAAGCCTAGCCCCTGCATCTTGTAAAGCAGTTAGCAGCTGATTTAAAGATTCGTCATGCTTTTCCCCCTTCCCGCTCATGAGGATGTCATCATAAAATGGTGAACATGTGGGGATTTTACTCGTGATTTGCGTCATGACCCTCTGGAAAATTCCAGGACTGGACGCAAGGCCCTGAGGTACACTAAGCCAGCGATAAAGACCCAGGGGAGTGTTTATTGTTAATGCTGCCTGCGACTCGGGATCTAATTCGATTTGCAAAAAGGCATCCTTAAGATCGATACGGCTAAATCTGTATCTACCTGCTAATTCACTGAATAATTCTGCAGCTGTGGGAACCGGATAATGGTCCACCTCCAACTGTGGATTTACGGTGGTTTCGTAATCGCCGATAATTCTAATGTCGCCATTAGCCCTATGAACGGTCACGATCGACCATTCTGAGGTTGCCACTGACTCCAGGATTCCTAAGCTAACCAGGCGCTCGATTTCCTGACTAACTTTTTGCTTTAATGCCAAAGGGACAGGCGAACTCGACTATACACAGGTTTTGCGTCGGCCTTTAACTGAATCTTTGCTTTGGAGTTTTTGAACTTGCCCATACCTTCACTGAAAAGTTCGGGAAAACCTTTAACTATTGCATCAGTGTTAACTGGTCAAATCGTTGCTTTAACCAGTTTAACTCTTTTAACTTTAGTTTGCAAATCGTAGTATGGTTCAAAGTTAACTCTAAAGATTGAAAGCCAATCTTTCCCAATTAATGCAGGTTTGTACATTTTTCAAACTAGTGCATTCAAATATTCAGTTTGACCGTTAACTATTACCTTGAGACTTACTGTGTAAATCGTTTTCTCTATCCCTTCGGTGTATTAGTGGATGGAATACGGACTGAGCTTGAGCGGACAATCCGAAAAGTATTTTTCATGCCACTCAATCGGTATTATTGTAGCGTCTGCCCCGGAATCTAGCTCCATTTTGAGCTTAATACCATTCAGGCAGTCAGGCATAATCCATTTGTGGATTTTTAACGAGTTGACTACAATGACTATTTTATTAGTAACAGCAGGAATTGAAATTTGGTCTGCAGCCTCGGACAGTCCTACCGTATTGTTTTGAAAACAGTCGTCCTCGGATTCACACTTACTCTCCGAAGCAGGCTCAGAATTTTCCGGCTCCAAATCCGACTCCCTGTCGGTTTCACGTTACGAGTTTATGGATTTTCTTTTTATAAGTATATTTCAGTTTACTTTTGGGCGTAGCTTTAAAATTTGAACTCGCGTTTGGTTTTGAGTATTCTGCAGGTTTTGACACTTAACACTGCTACTTTTCCGACAAACGACTTTCAAATGACCGGGGGTGTGGCATCGGCCGCAAATATAATCCTTATACTTAGATCGTGTTTTTACGTGACCGGATTTTCCGGAACAGTAACAAATTAAATCTTTACTGGACTTACTTCGATTTCGAGATCCTCGGTTTGTGAGATACATAATCGACTTCGAATGAGAACGAATTACTTCTTCGTCAAATTCGGCAGATTCCAGTGATAAAGCTAATGATGTTGTAGCCTTTAAATCCAGAGTCTGCTTCAGAAGTTCGCGTTTGAGTCTGCTTCAGAAGTTTCTGATTTTATACCGCCTATCAGATGATCTCTTATCTCATTATTAATTTCTGTGATCTTGTCAAAGTCACAAAATTTAGTGAGCAACTTTAATGAAGCTATATATTCACTGATACTCTCGTCTGGCTTCTGTGACCTACGGAAAAATTTGATACGTTCGGAAACTACGGAAGGTAGTGGTTCGATATCGTGAAGAATAGTTTTCACCAAAACGTTATACGTCATTGAACTTGGTAATGCTGGGGGAAATAATATTCATGATCCTATCGAACATTTTTTGCCCTACAGACACCATTAAAAAATCAATCTGATCTGCAGCTGGGATTTTTCTAGCGCGATAATAGTAACTAATTCGACTAGTGTATTTTCCCAAGTATAATATAATAATAATAATAATAAATTGAATTTGGTCCCCAACCAAAAAATGGCGACCAGAAAACGGAAGGGTTGCCCACTTACACCGCCCCTAAATACGGTTAAAAAAAACATTAAGTTCGCTTAGGAAATACAGAGAGATCGCGGTCATGTACGGCACGACGAAAGGCCGAAAGAGTGTGGGAGCGTACAATGTCCTCAGACAAAGCGTTCCATGGAGGTATAATCCGAAGTGCAAAGAAATTCAAGCGACAGTCAAGTCGTGACCTAGCCTGCCTAAGTTTCAATGAGTGTCCTCGTGTCGTAGAACTACTCACAAAGTCGAAAAAGGAAAAATCAAGTGGGAACATGTTATGCACAATTTTAAGTCAGTGAGAGGTCTGCGTTGAGACGTCGTAATTCCAGCGGCTCTAGGCCTGAGCGTTGTAATCTTTCCCCAGCAGGGAGATGTCTGAGACCAGTTAGTGACCTAGTAAAGTGGCGCTGAACGGACTATGGTAGGTCAATGTCCTGGAGTAAGTATGGAGACTAGACCAGACTGGGCTGGCATACTCCAGGATTGGTCGCACATAGACTTTAAACGCCCAGACACGAGTTTCAGAATTGGTGCGGGGAAAAACACCGATTAACAATGTAGTGGCGACGGAAGGCCTGGGCCGCAATTTCCTGCAATGGGTTGAAGACTGAGATCGGACGTAAACCAGACACCCAAGTCCCTGATCTCATTCTTACATTCTAACTGTAGACCGTTCAAAGTATATGGCGATAGTTGGGGAGAGCTCCTCAAGCAAAAAGAGAAGCACTTCTCGCTCGAGAGGCAACTGTCACCGTGTGGACCAAGCAGTGACCTCAGCTACGGTGTAATTTAGCCTGTGATGGTCAGCCAAATCAAGTACTTCCAGACCCGTCTTAACATCATCCGCAATCTTGAGGTTTAAATCATTACCAGACCCAGTTGATGGTAGAAGATCATTAATAAAAATGACAAAAAGTAGAGGCCCCAGGTCGGAGCCCTGTGGCACCCCACTTAAAATAGGTAAGAGAGTAGAGCGTGAATCTTCAATTCGGACTTGTTGCTGACGTTCCTGTAATAAGGCACAAAGCCAGTTCAGCAGGTGTCCATCAAAACCGAATTGTTTGAGTTTGGCCTCAAGCTTTGTATGAACCACCGAGTCGAAGGCATGCTGAAACGTATCGTTATCTGCATCGATTTCAGCGTACAATCCCGCTATTTTCGAAGCCATTGTGAGGTCTTCACTAGAGCTACTATATCTCGGATTTAGATTTGAATTAACACTGGTGCTAACGCAGCTAACACAGGTGTTTTTACAATTACTGTCTCGGGCATAAGCCTACACTTGAAAATAAAATAAAATAATTAATTTAATACAATTCCATTTAATTTGAATTAAACTGGAAGCCACTCAAGACTACAGGGTTTTCACTTAATAGCTAAGCCAACACTACCATAGCCTACCTAGTTTTAAATTTAAGCACCTACAACATGAACCAATTTACTAGGCTTTTTAAATTGTTTACGTTTTACTAAACATTTAAACAAACATCATGACAGGACTATGCGCACGGCACAGACCAAGTTACATAGTTTATAAGCATAAAAGTTACAGTGCTAAAATTAAGCACCGGCACTAAACCAGCCTGAATAAGGGCACGACATCAATAAATTTACGAGAGGTAATTAAATTGCATTTCTTTGTTTGCCAAACATATTAACCTGATAATTTTAGCATTACATTGTCCTCAATTAATGTCTCCCTGGAGGTTTTTTAATTGCTTGTAGCCGCCTGCTTCATGCTGCACTGCGCATGCGCAGCCCTCTCTATATAAGCGAGAATGTGGATCGCCTCGGCATTCATTTTCCTCCAGAGGTTCCTACGTGTCACCTCGTCTCTCGTCTTTCGCACTGGAATTGGGGTTTCTCCTTCAGACCATCTCCTCACGAATTGAAGCCACCCTTTCGCACATCACCCAGACCACGGACGCGGCGCTCTCCTGCTGCTTCTCTGATCGTCCGCGGCGACCACTACACGCCCTGCCTGGCCGGGCCGTGCATGTCGTCAACGACGACTACGTAGTTGTCTCTCTGCGTCCAGACGTCTACGTTCCATGCCTCTTCCCGACCTCCCGGCCTTGAAAAAAGATTTACGGCAAGCCAAATCGCTCGGCCGTGACCGTGTTTATCTGCTTCTCCGCTCGTCCGCGACGACGGCTATGCGCCCGGCTTGGCCTGGCCGGGACGTGCATGTCGTCAATGACGTAGTTGACTCCCCGTTACACGATGGCCAAGTCAAGACGCTTCCGGGACGTCAAAGAAAACTCCGTTTGGCCGCATCCCCTCATCTTTGCCTTTTGACCACCAATCTCGGCTCGGTCTTCGCCCACGCATTTGGACTTTTGTTTTCACTCTTCTTCATTACGATGGCTCCTGCAAATGACGATGCTGTGCCAGTGCGCCAACGACTTAGTTGTCTCTCTGCGTCTAGACGTCTATGTTCTGCGCCTCTTCCTGGCCTTGAAAGAAGATTTACGGCTAGCCATATCGTTCGGCCATGTTTATCTGTCTGCTTCACTGCCGCCGACCTACGACGACCACTGGGCGGCCGGCTTAGACGGTATTGCCTATGTCGCCAACGAAGAGGATGTCTCTCCGCTTCAAGACGGCCAAGCGCCCCCCCCCTCCTTTTCTGGCCTTGATAGAAGATTGATGGCAAGCGAAAGTACACTTCTTTCGACCACGAATTTGGTTTTCATTCCTTTCGACCATCACCATCTCGACTGGGCTCCATCTGACGTCCCTGCGACATCACTTCTGCTTCTTTGAACCCGAAGCTTCCCTGCCCTTTCGACCATTAACTCGCTCCTGATGTCGCCCACGCCTCTCCACGGATGGACTCCCCTATCTTCAACCGTTTGACGTCCGCTGGGCGACCGGCCTCGCCCGGTTGGCCTACGTCGCCAAGGGCGGACTGTCTCCTGCTTCAGGTGACCTACGCACTCTATCCCAGTCCCAACAACCTGCGGTGTATTTACGGCAACCATTACTACTCCATTGGCTTCCCTTTCGACCAATCTGTCCTTTCGACCATCCTCTTTCCACACGCAGTCTCCTCGTCGCTCGTATGCTTTAGGATCAGCCCCATGACACCGGACTGAACCCCCTCCTGGCTCAAACTACGGAAACACCAGCTGCCTTCCCCGACTTTGGCCTTTCAACCATTTCTGCCTGCTGACCCCACTCTTGCTGCTTGTCTCGCCAATGGTTGACCCCACATCACGAACGAACACCAAGTCAACAGTCGCTGCCTATTGCTGCTCGTGTCATTCATGGCTTAAACCCAAGCTTGAATAAACCAAGACGGAAGCCGTTTGCACCTCTTGCTGCTTTTCTCGGCCATGGCTGACCCCACGTCTCGAATGAACATCAAGACAACAATTGCTACACATTGCTGCTCGTCTCATCCGTGGCTTAAACCTACGTTTTTAGGGAACCAAACGGAAGCCGTTTACAACTCTTGCTACTTGTCTCGACCATGCCTGACCCCACGTCTCGAATGAAAATCAAGACAACAGTCGCTGCCCATTGCTGCTCGTCCCATGCGTGGCCAAAACCCACGTTTTGAGTATACCAAGATGGAAGCCGTTTACACCTCTTGCTGTTTGTTCCATGGCTGTCCCCACGCCTCGGACGAAAATCAAGACAACAGTCACTATGTATTACTGCTCGTCTCATTCGTGGCTAGAACCCAAGTTTTGAATGAACCAAGACGGGAGCCGTTTGCATCTTTTGCTGCTTGTCTTGACCATGGTTAACCACACTTGTCGAGCAAAACTCAAGACAACAGTTGCTGTCCACTGCTGCTTGTCTCACTCGTGACTAAACCCACGTTTTGAGTGAAGATCCAAGACAGAAGTCGTTTCCACCTCTTGCCACTTGTCTCGGCCGTAGCTCACCCCACACCTCGAGCGAATATCAAGTCATCAGTTGCAGCTCACTGCTGCTCGTCTCACTCGTGGCTAGAACCACGTTCTGAGTGAATCAAGATGGAAGCCCCCTCCACCTCTCACTTGTGTCGACAATGGCTGCCCCCACGTCTCGTGCGGAAATCAAGAAAACAGTTGCTGTCAACTACCGCTCGTCTCATGCGGGGCGAGGGCACACGTTTTGAAAAAATCTAGAAGAAGCCATTTCACGCCCCTTGCTGTCATCTCGCCCGTGGCTGGGTCCATGTCTCGAGCGAAAATCAAGTCAACAATTGCTGTTTACCAAAACTCGCCTCAGTCATGATTTAAACCCACGTTTGGAGTAAAGATCCAAGACGGAAGCCGTTTGCACCTCTTGAGGCTTGTCTCAACCATTGCAGTCCCCATGCTCCGAGTAAATCACGGCAACAGTCACTATCTACACTCATGCTCGTCTCATTCATGGTTTAATCCACGTTCTGATTTAGGATTCAAGATAGGACCGTCTCTATCTTTGACACCCGTCTCGTCTATGACTGACCTCAAGTCCCGGGTAAAATCAAGACGTCAGCTGCCGTCCACTCGGATTCTCGGCTCACCCGTAGCAAAAAACCTTGCTTTACACAAAGATTCATTTGGATGACGTCTTCACCTCCTGCACCCTGCCACGACCAGGGCTAACCCCACGTCTCGTGCGGAAACCAGAACATTTGTAGTAATCCACGCCGGTGCTTGCCTCATACCTGACCAAAACCCATGTTTTGAGCAAAGAGCCAAAACGAATGACACCCTCCCCTCTTCCAGAACTTCGACCATGACAACCCACTTCTCGGGTGAGGATTAAAACACCCATGGCTATCCACACCAACGCTCGTCTCACTCGTGACTACAACCCACGAATTGAATGAAGTTCTCAAATGGGCAACGTGTAGTCCTCACTGATTCTCATCTCGATCATGGCTAAACCCACATCTCAGTGAAAATCGACAACCGTCACTTTCAACATCAAACTTGTATCACTCATAGCTAAAAACCACGTCACACCACAGCCTCAAGACGAACGCAGTTTTCTCCTCTGACAGCTCGCCGCGTGCCCAACCCAAATCCACAAAACACTTCTGAAAGTCAAAGCTTCCTCCTAAGAGCTTCTTTCTGGCCGTCGGCACCATGGTTTACACACCAACTTTCCCTCCTTTTCCAAATCCTCGGTCTCAACATAAGGGCTCGTAACTTCACCCAAACCTCCCCAGTCCAAATCTTCACGTAGTTACTCTCATCATACTCCTGAAGAAAGCTGCAATTCATCAAGATGATACTACCCGAATCACTTCAAAACCACCAAAGAACTAACACTTTAACTTAACTTTAACTTTTATTGACCGTCTAATCGCCCAAGGCTGGGCATTACAAGACAGGGGGCTTCATAAAATACAAAAAAATTAATAATCCAACATAAACCGGAACAATACAAATATTTCCGACTTACAAATACACCGTCGATAATATATATATATATTATTTCTCTCCTTTTCCTTCCCTTTCTTTTCCTTTTTAGTATATAAATAACAATGCTAAATCACAGAACACTTAATATTAATTTAGAGTGTTTTTAAATTCATAGTACGAGTGTATGTATACATATAACACAAAAGGGATTAAAAAAAATAAAAAAAAAATAAATAAATAAATAAATAAATACTGTGGCTATGCATAATAGGAAAATGAAATTTACAACATCATTAGGCCTGGCTGAATTTCATTTAACAATATATACAAGAATTGGATTAACAAGAGTAATAAAAAACAGTAAGGTGTGGTGCCACAAGACTGATGTGTTTATCAAAATTGTTTTTAAAGCTATTAACAGATGGGGCCATTACAACCAACTCTGGTAGGCCATTCCAAATGCAGAGTAAACGTGAGAAAAAAGTATGCCGTGCCCATTCATGTTTATGATATTGAAATTCAAGCTTGAGTTGATGACCACGTGTAGCCTTATATGTTTGTAGGTGGAGTTTATTTTTGAGAGGAGGCCCACCATAGCTTAATTGCAAAATTTTGTACAGAGTAATAATACTTCCTCGAAAAAAGCGCCACCATAATGATGGCACATTTAGTAGTTGTAGGCGCTGTTCATAAGTAAAATTAGAAAAGTTAAGAACACGTTTGGTAAAACGTCGT
Organism: Lithobius niger; assembly: GCA_023313725.1. Lineage (NCBI taxonomy): Eukaryota > Metazoa > Arthropoda > Chilopoda > Lithobiomorpha > Lithobiidae > Lithobius > Lithobius niger. The sequence continues at coordinate 40,418 of JAHWFP010054695.1, read as the reverse complement.
TGTACTTGTTCGAGGGCAATAAGGTCTTTTTTCAAATGAGGTTGCCAAAAGTCAACTGCGTATTCTATAATAGGTCGGACTAAAGATAAAAAAAGTTTGAAATAAACTTCCGGTTGGCGTGACGCAATGGTACGACTAATTAAAATAGAGGTAGAATTTGCTTTGGTGATAACTTTGGTTATATGAGCCGAAAATTTAAGATCGCTTTCAATTAAAATACCAAGATCAGTAACTTGGTTTGCTGACTGTAGTTCAGTAGTACCCCAATAGTAAATGCAATGTGGGTTGTTGTAGCCTAAATGTAAGATAAGAGATTTTTTAGGGTGTATAGAAAGTTCCCATTTAATACTCCATGAATACAATTTGTTGATATCAGATTGAAAAAGGGTTGAAAATTCAGGTGATTGTAAACCAGTGCCCAACTTGGAATCATCAGCAAATTTAACCATAGGTGCTGTTGTATCACTTCCAAAGTCGTCAATATATATTAAAAAAAGTAAAGGGCCAAGTACCGAACCTTGAACAGTTCCACTAGTGACAGGAGTAGTTTTAGAGTGACAACCCCCGATAACGACAGCTTGCGTTCTTTTTGACAACCAGTTTGTAATCCAGTTCAAAATAGGCCCCAGGATTCCAAATGTTTTTAATTTTTGAGCTAAAAAATCGTGCGGGACTTGATCAAAGGCTTTAATAACATCCATATAAAAGATGTCGACTGGTATATTTTCATCGAGAAGAGGGTAGAAATTAGCATAAAAACTTAAAAGGTTAGTAACTGTGGAGTGACCTGGCCTAAATCCATGTTGAGTCTGGCTGAGATATTTATTTTCTTCAATAAATTTGAAAATGTGGTTATACAAGACAGATTCGAAAAGTTTACCTAATTGTGATGTAATACTAATAGGTCGATAATTGAATGGGTCATGTCGAGGGCCTTTTTTGTAGATTGGCGTTACATGTGCGTGACGCCATTCGAAGGGAACGAACCCTTCTGCAAGAAATTTATTAAATAGCCTGATAAGAGTTGGTATTAGTTTATTTTGGTATTTGATTAAAAAATCTGCGGAGATTTTGTCTGGCCCTGTAGATTTGCCTGGAGTAAGTTTAGTAAAAGCCCTAACCAAATTTTCCTCGGTGAACAGTAATGGAGGTACACAAATAGGTGGCATAATTATGGGAGGCAAAATTCGATAGCCAACAGGGGCGGGTGCGAAGTTTTCTTTAAAGGTTTCGCTTAACAACTCTGCCATTTGATGTGGGTCACAAATTTTTTGGTTTGCAGCATTTTTGAGAGGCCCAATGGAAATCTGTGATTTTTGCGAGCTTTTAACATATTGGTAGAATTCTTTGGAGTTAGATTTTGAAGATAAGGCAAGATTTTTTTCAAACTGTTCTTTTTCACGTCGGATGTCACGTTTAATTTTTTTTGCTAAAATTTCATGCTCGTCATAATACTGGTGTTTTTTGGTAGAACGATATTTAGCCCAAAAACGGTTACGTTTTTTTAAGAGTTTGATGGTGGCTTGTGATAACCATTTAGGCTGAGAGCGTGCCGTGTTGGAGTGAACAAAACTACATTCGTTTAAAAAGGAATTAATTTTATTATTAAAAGTGCACCACATATCAATAGCAGATTTGTTGTCTTCAATAGAAATTGAAAAGCAGCGGTCAGAGAAATTATGACGCACCACAGATTTAAGTATTCTAGCGTGGCTTATGGAGGTGGTTATTAACAGAATATCATGATCACTTTTTGCAAGTTTACCCAGATGGTCAATTTGTTGCACGATCTCGGGGTGCAAAACAAATACTAGGTCAAGCTTAGAATTTCCCCTGGTGGGATATTGGATCATCTGAGTCAAATTTAAGTCAAGGATAGTTTCTAAAAACGGAGCTCCATAGGCATCGGCCGTCATTCGGTCCCAATCGGTATTTGGGTAATTAAAATCACCAATTAAGACTAGATTTTGTAGGGGCAATTTTTGCAAAACTGTTAGTAATTTAGCGTTATTTTCAGTAGAAGAGTTTGGTGATCTATAAATAACACAGAAGGTATAAGTTAATTTGTTTAGTACAATCTGGATACAAGAAGCACTATCATACGAAGAGTCAGTTTTAACTTGGGTTGAAGTGAAGACATTTTTTGTAAAAATCGCCGTGCCTCCGATGTAGTGACCAATTTTATCGGCGCGCGCCGCCATCACGTAACCGGGGTATGACGGCGGTGTTGTTTGAGACGAAAACCAGGTTTCGGTTACTGCAAAAATGTCAGGCTGATGTATCGCGAGAATAGCGGCAGTTTCGGCATACTTGTTTCCCAGAGAATCTGCATTTGTGTACATTATTTTGACCTTACACTCTGGCGTGTTAGAGGTTTTGACTTCGTTTGGTTTTGGGCGGGTAAAAAATCTCGCTTGGGGTGGCTTTGCTTTGATGGAACGATCGTTGAAATCGTCGATTGACTCGGAAGCAAAGGGGGGAAGTTGGACTGGTCAACGGGAGTTAGGGGTGCGGGGTTTTGGTTTGAGGCAAGGGATTTGTTTGATTTCAACGGAACAATTTTGTTATTTCTAATACCTACATTTTCCCCCCTTTTACGGCGTGAAGCCACCTCCGCGCGCAATTCTCTATCATCACTTAACTGCATTTTTGTCATATCATTGCGCATAAAAACCTTAGAATACTGATCGAATTGCCGTAATTGTTGGCCAGATCGGAATATAAGCATTTTAAGTTCCATGTTGGGGAGACAAGCCTTGAGGGGTCGATCTTTCCCCATTTCAAATTTCCCTAACCGGCGGCACGAAATAGGTGAAACAGGATCATCAATTCCTAAACATTTAAAAATTTCGTATACATCAGCTGCGGCCTGGTCGGGGGCCGGATCGTCTTTAACCCCAAAGAAAATAATATTATTAAACCTTCGACTTCGGTCAGCAACCTCCTGTACGCACTTCTCAAAATGTGAGCCTGAAGCCTCATCGTCGCAGTTTTGGTTGTTTAACATTTTTTGTTCAAGATTTTCGTACATTTCCAAAGTAGGAAGGTTATTAACTTTTTCTTCAAGACAGTTAATTTGTTGAGAATGAAGGTTCAATAACTGCGCAGTTGAGGCTTGATCAGCGCTGACCTTAGACAGCGTAGTATTGATTTGTTGAAGGTGCGTCATTACTCCATGCATAGTTGTGCCATTTACAACAATAGAATTTTTACAGGTGGGGCAATACCATTCTAGTTTAACATTTACAGAATAAATATCGTAGTGGGCCTGATCTAACTCACAACATTTGATAGCATGATACCATCCAGTACATCCAGAGCACTGTAGATTATCGCTATCAGAGGTCAGCACCTCAGCCCCGCATGAACACTTGTCTAGATCCATTATTAATTAACGGTCAAATGGCCTAAATTTATACAGAATCAGAATAAATGAAGAGGGAGAAAAAAAAAAAAAAAAAAGGATACACTGTAACCTAACCTAGGGCATTCGGTTGGTAATATTATGGCAAAAAAAAAAAAAAATTTGAGTAAAATGTGCACAACTAACCTGAAAAAGTAACAAAATAAACGTAAGTCCGTTGTAATCCAACCGAAAAGCCCGTCGTAGTGTGCGCCTGCTCACTGTTAAGTACTCCGGGAGTAGTCACGTGGTACGGAGACGGTTTGGCCACTCGTTCATCCCAAAGTAGAATATTGGGTGGGTTTCATCAGGTGTTTGAAGGGCGAGTCCAACTTGCTGCACGTAAAATTCGATGGTGAAAGACGGACAAATAAATAGCAACTAGGAACGGTGACAGCAAGTAGCTACTACGCTTGACGCATCCACAATTATAACGGTGGTCTGAAAAAGTAACAAAATAAACGTAAGTCCGTTGTAATCCAACCGAAACAGGCAGAATGTCTAATGGCCACTGGCCCAAATGGTTTCATTAGTGTTCCACAAAGAAAATCAATCCATTCAATCCCTCGAACTCCAAAGTCCTTTCTGACTTTTTCAACACCGACAGCCCCAAAGGCTCAACGATCCCTACCTGCCACCTAAGACTAAAATCGGCATTCAAGACAGCAAACAAGACCAGCCTTTTTGATGGTTACCAAATTCCTGCTCTTCTCCGCTCCTCTGAAATAACCGCCCAACAACGAGAAGACTTGTCACTGACTGGGACTTGCCAATTGCCCTGCAATCCCTAATGAAAGCCCTTTCAACCAATGCAGACAGCTCTCTTCACTTTTTTACCAGGAAATCTGTCTCCCTCGTCACACTCGCAACAAGCGCCCGCTGTTCTGAAATTCAAGCCCTAGCAGCAAAACCTGCCTACTGCATCCCTGGTTAGGTGTGGTAAGGTTTGGAATCCCCCGATGGATTAAGCAAACAATCAACATGCCATACGACAAGGCCAACTTAAAGCAGAGAGCTATACTTTGTTCCACATTATGCTTTCAGAAAACTGACTATGACGCCACATTTTCTTCCACTGCGAGTGCAAAAAATCCGTAAACATCCCATTCGTAAACTCTAACAGTAAATTTGTTGAGTCTCCAAGGGTGATGTCCACATGTTTTTGCACTCTTAGTCCAAGGAAACGAGTCGAAATCCAGTCAGTTTTCTGAAAACATAATGTGGAACATACTATAGCAACAGCACACGAGGTTAGAGCGGCTTCCACTTCATTGGCACACCACAACGCCATTCCCATAGAAGAAATTCTACAAGCCGCATCCTGGCGTCACTCAACGACATTCACCTCTCACTACCTGCGGAACATGCCAAAAAAAAAAAAAAACTACACCGGCTGGGACCAATCGTCGCAGCCAGAACTGTGGTCAAGCTCCCTTAAGCAAAAATCAGAACAAAGCAAAAGCAAGCCATCCCATATGGAAACGAGCCAACCATAGAAGGAAGCAAGATCCTCACTCAACAACGGTCCATATTCCACGAAAGAGGTCAAGTTCCTGTTTCACCATTCTGTTTTGAACAGAGAGCAAATTTTTACAATAAAAATTTGGGGGAAACCTGCTTGCATCCCGGGGCGCCCCGTCAGGTCGGTGCCCGCCACCACAATTTGACGAGGTCTGCTGATAATGCTAAAATTATCAGGTTAATATGTTTGGCAAACAAAGAAAGAACATTTTGCCGGCCCCCAGCCAGGCCGGCTAAAAGTAGTTTATTTTTTGCCTAAAACATACTTAACCTAATCCCGCCCTACCTCCTCTCGAGTCACCGCCTGACAGATTAAGAGGAATATGTATGCCGAGACAATCCACGTTCTCGCTTATATAGTGAGGGCTGTGCATGCGCAGTGGGACATGCAAGCAGGTGGCTACAAGCAACTAAAAAACCTCCAGGGAGACATTGTGGACAATGTAATGGTAAAATTATCAGGTTAAGTATGTTTTAGGCAAAAAAGAAACAATTTTTAGCCGGTCTGGCTGGGGGCCGGCAAAATGTTCTTTTTAAATCTTGTCGTTCTGCTTATAGTAATAGTGTGACACGCCAGCGCGTTGCACTAGGATACAATCCTTGTACTAATTCCTTTTTATGAATTTACTTGCCCCCTCCAGTTCTAGTAATTAAGGTACTAATTTCAACTATTAGCATCAGTACCACAAAAGTTCTTAAACCCAGTCCACTTTTGAAAAGAAATTAAGCTCTGGTAGTTCCAGAGTGCTTATTTCATTTGCCAAAATGAAAAAAAATACTACTTACCACAAATTCGGAGCACTCTCCATGACTATAGAACCTATCAAGCTAATGAATTAATTTAATTTAAACCTTAGTACCGCCATCGTCGCCATCTGTAACATATGCTGGTGGTAGTCGTACATCTAGTGGGTTCCACTAAAGCATAGTAAGGACTAGGCAAACAACTGTGCTGTAGGCTAACACTTAAAGGACTCAGTATCTTACATGGCTTTATATAACTTATATACTGAATGTATGGAGGCATGATATGGATAGACTGATAGTTAACTATGGAGGTATATTAAGGCAAGCTGTGAAAGTTGACAATTAGACTTAACCCTTTAAGGACGGGTGCACCCAAATGCGCCCGCTACATAATCATTTTTTACAGCTCTTCTACAGGTCAGATTGAAAACTTCCAGCCAATTACAGTGAAACTAAAAATGTGATTTGAAGGCCAGATCATTAAGGAAAAAAATGACACAGGTTTCATTCCCTTACTTCTAGTGGGTGAGACGCTATGAATTTTTTTCTACAAGTTCGTTACGAGACCTCAGCGCAAACGCAGTCCTTAAAGGGTTGAAGGGCTACCATTGTGGTGCCCCTATGACGACACCACAGTTATGAAAACCTAATAAGATTGTCCCAAGTATATTTTTGTACAATAATTTACACTGTAATTATTACATCTGCAATTTTCTATACCTGTAGATCACTTAGTTATTTTACTACGATTTATTTTACCGAGGCATGCAACATGTTTACGATGACAAATGTTTCGGTTGTGTTGCAACCGGTATCCGGTTCAATTTAATTGCGGATCCGGATATAGCCGGACTCGGTCGATCCCTAATTTCTAGACACGATGTCGGCAAATAACGAAAATACAAGGTGGTCCACAAAAAACTGACGACCCAAAAATTTCTTGGTCCACAAAAACTGACGACCCAAAATTTCTAAGTCCAAACTTTTTTTTTAGCGCCCTCCAGAACCATACAGGAACTTTCAAAACGACCCGTTCTATTAGACATCTGACCCTTTACAGTTCTGGAGGGTGCTAACAAAAAAGTTTGGACTTAACAAAATATAAGTCATCAGTTCTTTGTGGACCACCCTGTATAATGTATATGCAATCAAATGTTTGCAAGAGCTGTGTGTGTGACTGGAACTGCTTTGCTTCAATGAAACTTATTTGAAATATTTCACTTAAAACTTTTCACCGTCACTAGCTTGCATATTCTAAAGAATAAGTATTTTGGTGCGATTATAAGACGGCTGACTTTAGTAAGGCTTGGTATTGCATTTATTATTTTGTATACTGGTAAATTTACCTGGTCCTGGATTCAAAGCCCAAAATGTAATAACCCCTTCAACGTTGGACTGCTTACTGAGGCCAGTCTCAAAATTTATTTTGTTTGTGCTAAATAATCAAAAAAAATATTTAAAGCAACTGACATGAGATTAGCACCATTGTATAGCCCTCAGATAAAACGATTGGAATGGTGTATTCAAACATCAAAATCGGCCAAAATTTGACTGAGCTATGGATTTGCACACGAACATAAGACAGTGCTGCCATTTTAATGGTATAAATTTGAGAAAAAGTACTTACTGTCTATGGGATTATACAGTAGTCCTACTATCCAAAAATACTTCCGTTTAGTTACGAGCGCTACATCGTTCATATAAATTAGAAACAAAAACCATAAGGATGAAAGAACCTGCCAAGTTTCAGACAATCAAAGTGCAGTTAAACCTCATATCAGTACCTCCTCAAACAATAAACCTGTTATAACAATGCTTTTTTTGAGGCTATTCCAGCAACAGTGCATGAAAAAGTGCAAGTATAACTTTCTACTTCCAAGTTCCTTTCGACATCGCTATAAAGTGGTTTCAGTGAGCGCTATCAGAACTAAAAAGGCTACACCAAGACTTGCTACATTTGTTGCCAATCTAATCCCACTGACTCTTAGATCAAAGGTTAAATCAAAAACATGAGTGACCAAGGCTACAAGGCATGGTCTGTATTGCAAGAACTATCACGTGATTAACAATAGCTTATGACATTGCAGTGTCAAGCTGCAGAAAAATGTACAGATTTATGTTTCCACTTACTACGGTTCAAAAGGGGTAAAATAGTGTGCACGTTGAGTTGATGTGGTGTCCATAAATGAAGTGCTCTGGTGCAGTGACAAACTGGCCACAAACTCTCATTAAAATGGATGGTGGTTATTCTGCCACTGGTGCAACTACATGGTGTGCTATGAAAAGCAAACAAATGCAAGTGCCACCTGTCACCATTAAAAGTTCCGTGTAGATGTACCTTTAGCTTCACAGGATAAAAAACATGCCATGCCAGCCTTGCAGCTAAGCCTAATTTCCCCACTTAAGGCTGTACGATACTCATTTTTGGTACCGATTTGGATACCAACAGTATTGGTCCGATACCGATAGTCCATTGACATCAAGACGAATCTATTCAATGATTTGGGTATGACAGCTGAAAAATTAGAAATGATTAAATCTGGTTACGCTACTATAAAATCCATGCAGGTAAACTTAATAACGGCGAAATGTAATAAGGTCATTGAAATTTTGAGGCCACCTGGTAATGATTTTCAAATTAGTAGTTTTGTGCGAGGTATCGACCCAAAGTCTCGGTGGAAATTTGAACCCTGGGATCCGATACCGGACAGCCTTACCATTTAGGTTTATTAGGTAGCAGGAGTGTTGTAAAGTTAGAATAGTTATAAATTGTACTAACAATTTCTCAACAGTGGTGGATACAGATAATAGCTTTTGTGGCCTCATCATATAATATTCTCATTTCTGCCGGGCCTAATTATTACCTGAGTAGCATAGGTCTTATGTTCAAACACTGTGTGCTCAGGCAATTCTTTCAACTTGTTTATCATACTGGAATCACAGTATGTACACACTTGGCTGCAGGTGTCTGGGTGGTGCTGACATTTTTAGCCTTTTTTTCAACAGAACATGGAATGGGATGGGAACAGCGCCACTAGCTGCAAACTTAATTACCTTTCTTTCATTTAAGAATTAAAGAAGTTTGATTTAAGGTGGGCAATAACCTGAGGGTTCCGGGCATTCGTGCTGCCAGTTACGTGGGTCTGTATAGGTCTAGGTTATATTCAGGCATTGTAGTTTGTACACTCGGAACTGCAAAAATACTCATCTCGCTTACTTTTAAAGAAATAATGATACGACAGTATACCAACTTGCTTCATTGGTGGCGGTTAAGAAAAATAACTCCTCTGGTTACATCTTTGTCGTCCACTATTTTTGCTTGAAAAGAACGTAGACTGCCTCTGATATTTACAAGGCAGGGGCTTTGCTCGCCCAAAGGGCATGGCCTCCGCTATTTACAAGGTCTAGCCTCCTTCTACGTCATGTCCTACTTCTATCACTCCACTCTCACTGCAGCATGCTATCTTAAAGTTTTTTTCCCACCAGGTGCATGATGCCAGATTTGGATGGGCCCAGGATGTTCATTGGTGGAGTTGGGATGTTATTACACAGTTGGGCTGGATCGCTGCAAATTCCAAGCAATGGAGGGGTGTCTCTTTTTGAGTTTGCTGTCACCTGCTTCCAATGTTGTGTTCAGTTTCCATGCAATGGATTGCAATTCTGTGACCTTGTACTTCGTTCCTGGTGTTTCCTATGTTCTGCCCGAGCTTCGCCCTCACCCCCTTCCTCGTGTCACATATATAAATAAATGGAACTGCATCCATTACACGGCACTAAATATTCTCCTTCCACTTGTATTCTGCACCTCCCCCATGGCCACCTCATCCATCTCTTTTTGCCTCCATCGGTCCCTCTTAAAGCCGCTCTGCTTCCATGCCTCTTCTTGATAATTCTCGATTTTAGAGCTTACACATTCCTCAAATATGTTGTGAAGCCTTGTTTTCTCAGGACCTCGATAACCCTGTTGCTAACTCCTTCAAAAAATGTTAGGCTCACCTTTGGAGATAGCTTGTATCGTTGATGGGCCTTGCTGCTGTCGGCATCATCGTTTTTGGTGCAGCCATTCACCTCTTTCACTATTCTGTATAGGTCTGTATTCTGTAGTACGTCTTCATTTGGGAATTCAGGTCATTCGCAGAATAGCCCACCGTCGGGAACCTTCCTAACCTTCCTTTCACCTCAAACAAATGTGGCCTAGCCAGCTCTGGCTGCTTGAGTTTCTCAAGTCTCACGAATTCATTTCGGGAAACGTGCTTCAGTTGTTGCTTATGGTGGCCTGAGGAGCACGGGAATACCCCTAGGCGTTGCTGTTGGCTTTTTAAGTGCCCAGAATCTCATCGAACCCTTTGCTTTGCATGTAATAAGGCTATACAAAAACTGCAGTGATCCTTCAACCTCTTTTTCAGTCGTGAAGCCCAGGCCACTGTGCCATCCATTAAGCTTACCACCCACTTCCTCCTCCTTCAACACTGCCATGACATCATCCACAAACCTTTTCCACAACCTCTTATTCAATCCTGATGTTAAACCTTAAAAGTCTAAATGCTGCAGCACCATTTCAGCAATAATAGGGATGCTGGAGTACCCTGATGGTGGCCCCTATAACTTGCCAAAACACAATACTCTACATAGATTGATGCAAAAAAACTTTTTCAGCAGTGCACGGTCGCGTTCAAAGACTTTTCGGGGATCTTCATCTTTGCTCTTGATGCTGCCAATTTATCAAGGATGAGGCAGGGGGCCAAGCTCGAGAAGAGCTTGATCATGTCAAATGACACCATTGCTAATGTTCTGCCGGTCTCAGGCCTCTCAATCCTACAAGGTCCTTTGTATTCCCAGTTTCGAGTGATTCTAGTGAGTTTCAAATTATTACCAGTAATTGTTTACTTTGCACACATAGGTTGTCCTGTAAGCGTTAAAGCTTTCAATGTGACAATGCTCTCTCTGAAATCTGATGTGTGCCACAGCCGCCTGCATGCTTGCACTTGTGTGTTCAAAACCAGGGAGCGTTAAAGTGTCAAGGTTTAAAAAAGTCTTACATTCCCAGTCACCAAGACTTTTCTCATTTTTTGTGGTAAACGTACATTAATTCCAAGAAAGTATTAATACCTGCGCTATCTTTAGACTCCATCCTCTAAGAACCTTCCCCCTTCAATTATGGCATGGTGTATTTCAATTTTCATGCAGTAGTTCACAACTGGTTGCAACGAATCTCGAGGGGCAAGAACAAAAGTTCTTTATATCCTAGAAAGAATGGAATTAAAAATCACATCTATTGAAACTTCAAACTATTGCCCAATTGCCCTTACAGCCATTCCCTGTAAAATGATGGAAAGAATTATTAGGCAGCACATGTTATTCATTAACGATAATGACATAATGCTTAAGGATCGTTTCATTTTCTTCCTAGTAGGTCATCTGTTTTGCAGTTACTTGAAGTTCTTGAGGATTGGACAAAGAACACTGACAACGGCATCCCAATTGACGTCCTCCTTGTAGATTTTGCGAAAGCATTTGAGTCTGTTACCCATACTAAACTAATTGCAAAACTAAGGAAATATGGCTTTGCTAACAAGCTTGTTTCTGGGATTGAAGAGTTTTTAACTGGGCGTACACAGAAGATGGTTGTGGGCACCACACTGTCGAGTGAGCTGCCAGTTACTAGTGGAGTCCCACAAGGGTCTATTTTAGGACCCCTGCTATTTGTGTTGTACTTAAATGATTTAACGTGTAGGGACAGTTCCACCATCCTAAAAAAGTTTGCCGATGACGTTAAATTATTTGGTCCCTCGGCCTCCACTGATTCTTCAGACTACATCAGGATTTCTGCAGCACTATCCTCGCTTTTTACCTGGTCTGAAGATTGGCAGTTACCGATTTCTTTAACTAAATGTAGCTCTCCATATTGGTAGATCAAACAAACATTTCTTATACATTCCAAGTGGCATTCCCTTACCCCAGGTTACCCAAACAAAAGACGTTAAGAGTGTGGTTCACATCAGATCTTAAATTTAGTACACATTGCAATTTTGTTTCTCGATCAGCTCACTGTAAAGCAGCTATGATCAAACGCTGTTTTACTTGTAAAAGTATCTGTTTTGATCTCCGCATGACTTAAGTTCGCCCAATTTTGGAATATGCGAGTCCTGTTTGGTCCCCCCACTTATGGGGTGACATCGATTTAATAGAGAAAGTACAGAGACGCTTTACGAAAAGCTTGGTTGGAATGCAAAATCTATCTTATAAAGAGAGACTAGCAAAGATCAGTTTAGATTTATTAGAATTAAGACGCTTGAGGGCCGATCTGGTCATAACTTACCAAATTCTGCACTGCACCAGGCACTTTAATTACTCTAGAGATGTTTCATCTTTGTAACGAGAGGTCATAATTTTAAGTTTATTGTTTGAAAAGCTAAATTGGACTGTCGGAAGTTTTTCTTCGACAGCGAATAGTTGCAGTATGGAACTCTCCCATCTCATTTGGTTAATGCCTGTTCTGTGTCTGTTTTCAAGAAGAATTTAAAATTGGTTGACCTATCAAATTTTTGAAACTTTATTGATTTTAACTGTATTTTACCTTTTTATTGTACATACTTTTTGTTTTACTCTAGGCTATACGCATCTTTTTAATTTTTTACAAAGGACACAGTTTTACTACACCGGGTTATGGCAAGTCCATGTTTCTTTTAGTGATAAATGCTTTCATTTTATGGCATGTATAACTTAACGACTGGGGTTCCTTTAGCCCCGTCAATTTTTCCTAGCTTAATTTTATTTTTATTGTAAACATTTTATTTACTTATGGACAGTGTAGGTTTCTTTTTTATTTGTGTAATTTTACTTTAGGGCCAGGTGTCAGTGGCTACCAAGTCTATCCATGATCCCATTCGTTCTCTTTACAAATAAATATTATTATTATATTATAAACATTAATTAAAACTGTTCTGGTGTGCACTTTCTGATGTCCACTGTAAAGAGAAATAACATTTTCAACTTCATATTGGTAAAAACTGTTGGCATTCCTTTAGTGTTTTTACTGGGTACAGTAAACATTTCACAGTCCAATGGTGGCAACTTTGATGTAAGCTTCTTAATACACTATTAGTCATAATTACTGGAATTATGTAGAAAATGTCCGCTCATTTTCACAACGAGGACACTTTTTAATGTCCAGCTAATTTTCGGTGGCTGGCTGCCACCATCCTCAGGCAGCCACCGAAAATTAGCTGGACATTAAAAAGTGTCCTCGTTGTGAAAATGAGCGGACATTTTCTACATAATTCCAGTAATTATGACTCTAATAGTGACGAGAACTTTCACAGTAAGGTAACGAACGATGTTTTCTTAATACACCTTTTTTTTGTGTGTTGCAGAAATCTAATCATTTTCGTGGTGGCTCACCAGTTTTAAATGATAGACACTCTCCACCCACAAGATCTCAACCAATTGACATGGGTGAGTGGTAACTGGTAATTTAAGACCTTAGGTGCACAGAAAAACAACAATTGATCATAATATGTTAACCTATTTTTAACTGATGTTACTTTCCCTCTACATACTTTTTCCTACTTCGCTTAATTAATTTATTGTAGAATGTTTTGTAATTCTGTTACCGTAAATCGTATATTATATCGTCTTTTAAAATTAATTTGCCTGAAATTGGGGGATGGGCGTTAAAAACAAGTATTGTCTATTTTCTAAACTAACTTTTGTCCAGGAAAGGAGTTTTCTATGATGAAAAAGTCGGCGATAATGCAGTAATTCGCGTGCGTGATCTGGGTTCAATCTAGCATTAACCCTTTAAGGACTGCAACTTGAGCTAAGAACTCATAACTGACTTGAATGAAACACACCATAGCGTCTCACCCACTTGAAGTAAAGGAATGAAACTTGTCATTTCTTTCCTTAATGATCTGGCCTTCATTTCCCATTTTTTGTTTCACTGTTATTGCCTGGAAGGTTTCAATCTGACCTGTAGAAGATCTGTAAACCATGATTATACAGCGGGCGCATTTGGGCGCACCCGTCCTTAAAGGGTTAACACAATGTCTTTGTTCTCATTTATTCACAAATTTTACGTTATTGTATGGTCTCTCCTCCAAAATTCAAAACAATTCGCAGCTAAAACTAATTTCTAACCATACAAACTTTTGGTAACATTCAGGAAAGTGGTAAAATTGACATTGTTTGCTGTTCTTCCCTTCTTCCTGCCTTCCTGGAGAGAGTTTATCCATGCCTACAAATATGAGAATAAAGGCATCCAGATCACGCACGTAAATGATTGATTGCTAGACCTAATATTGCCGACTTTTCCGTGTTTACAAATGCTCCCGTGAATCGTGTTGGATTAAAAGTTGATTTTGTTATGTGTATGAATTTTGCTGCTGAAAAAAAAAGATATATGGGGCTGAAACGTTGCTTTCGTTAAAATGTAAGACGATTTTAGTTAATTTTGCCACAGAAAATCGATGATTTTTAAGCGGTGGACGTTAACAAGAGTACGTCACGATTTTTGACTTTCAAGCATTTTAGGGGGCTGGGCGTTTAATATGCGATTTAGGTCATTAGCTCTAAGGATGCACAAGTAACAGGGTTCGTACCAGTGCTTACAAACCTTTTAAGTCCTTATTTTTCATTGTACCATTTGTAAGGCCTTACAAGTCCTTGAAAAATTGAAAATGCACCACTTAGTCCTTGCAAGTACCTCTTTTAATTAATTTCCATACCAATTGAATAAAACCTCTACTGGCAGTTTTTGCCTTTTAACTTCTTCACAATTGCATTCATAAAGTGATTGGCAGTTTCATTCAGAATTGGAAATCTTTAAAACTGAAAAGTTAATATTACCTATACAGTAACTATCAAGCTCGCATTTATAATCCTTTTAATAAGAAGTTTGTTCAGGTTAACTTGCCCAGTTTTTCATGGCAGTGACTGCAGTCAGCACTAGACATTAATTTGGCATATTGTAAGGACGTTTTGTCTGTCAGGATGGCCAAAGTGTTTGGCATGGCAGAGTATGAAGTGGGTATCGCGTACAAACTGAATATGGTGCTGCTTTATTAGAAGGCATATTTGGGTGTGCAAGCTTGCCACAGTCTGATTCAACGCACCCTCTTTTTTTGCGTGTAGTATTGGTCGTTTTTTTTTTTCGTTGTCCTGAGAGAGACCGGGAACAGAGCTAAGAGCAAACTTTTGTGGCGACCGTTTTGGGACTCGTGTACCCTTATTTGGGATATAACTTGAAATTTGGGACAGTTTTCAATATAGCCCAATCGAAAATAACTATACAAAATTAGACCTATAATGGTGTCCTTTACTAGCTGCTGCATGAGAAACCAAATTTTACACAAGTGGGCAGCAAAGCTTTTCACTGGTGTCCGGTGTGCTTAACGCTTGGTGCTTAAAAGACCTTACAAGGCCTTGAAAAAAGTCCTTACAAGTCCTTGAAATCCATTCAGCCGAAATGGTACGTTTGTTAAATGTTAGAATATTAGATTTTCAGATACTAACATCTATTTAAGGGATGAATCAGTCTAAACGAACAAGAAACATCAAAAGTGTTTTATTCCTATTAATAGAATTATATTCAGAACATTTCAAGACTACTGAACATTTCTTTTCTATCCTTTGCGACTTGGAAGATTGACTCTTTCAAAAATTTGAATTTGAATGAAATTTGAACAGAGCCTACTGGCTTATGATGTCCAGTATTCCCTACTACCAATTTCTTTTTTGCCAAAACAACTTAACCTGGTAATTTTATCATTACATTCCTCGAATGTGATGTTCCCCTGGAGGTTTCTTCCGGTCTGTAGACGCCTGCTTGCATATCCCACCGCACATGCGCGGCGCAGTCCTCCCTTATAAAAGCGACAGCGCGCACGCTATCGGCATTCATTTTCCTCCAGAGGTGTCTCTACACCGCATCGCTCCCCAGTTCCCCGACTGTCGTTTGGAAAATTGGATTGATCGCCGAAGATGGCCAAGGCTTCGAAAGCACTGTCGCATCGCCTGACTCTCCACTTCTCCCGGGCCAGCGCACGCCGCCTCCCGCCCCGCTGGACCTGTCATCCCGCTAGCCTGACCTTCAAGCCGCCAAGGACTCCTACCGAGCAGCCAAGCGGAACCTCCGCCGTGCGACACTCGCCCACTCTCCAGACGAGTGCAGTGTCGTACGGGAAATGGTACACGACACCGTCCGCAGGGCTCGAAATGTCTTAAAAAAATTGCGTAGCAGAAACGCGATACAAAATACAAATTTGCGTAGCAGTCACGAAAAAATGATTAGCAACTTTTAAAGAATAATTTATTTAGTAAAAAAACAATACAAAGTTTACTTTATTTGAAACAATAGCCATTTTTGTTTCATTTTTACTTTGCTACACGCACAGATGCTTGGTCAAGACTATGGCATCCGAAGCACGTTAAGACTACTGTGACCCGTGTCTGAAATACAGTTGTGTCGCTAAACTGCGATACATTATTTAATTTTGCATCGCTAAAGTTTAAATTTGTGGTGCAAATTGCGATGCGATACCGCTCATTTCGAGCCCTGCGTCCGTCACCTCCACCTCCCTCCTAGACACAAGCATGCCGCTTCTTCTCCTCCGGCCACGGCACCCAAGCGCAAGTCGGACGACAGGCTGTCTTTACGTCACCCTCTGTCGCCGCCCCTGCTGCCGAGAAACGTACCAGGTTCCCTGACGACACTCCTGATGATTCCATCCTGTCGCTCGCAGCTCTTTTAAAGACTGTCGAGCAGACAGTCCCGGACTGCTTCCTGTTCAAGCCCGCTCAGATGCTGGAGGCCACTGCCGGACGACACAACCGACGACACGTCTCTGTCGCTCGAAGAACGTGTGGATCATCACCGCCTGCCTCACGCCTCGACTAAGCTCTAGCCTTCCCGGCCGCTTCTCGCACCAAATGCCCGGATGTGACGGGTCGCAAGCAAGACTTAAGACCCTCGACCGTGGCTTACCCCACGTATCGAGCGAAAATTAAGCCGACTGTTGCTGTCCACTGCTGCTTGTCTCACTCGTGGCTGATCCCACGTTTTGAGTGAAGAACCAAGACGGAAGCGTTTGCACCCCTTGCTGCATGTCTCGACCGTGGCCACCCCACGTCTCGAGTGAAAATCAAGTCACCTGTTGCTGTTTCTACTGCTCGTCTCATTCGTGGCTAGAACCCACGTTTTGAGTGAACCAAGACAGAAGCCGTTTGCACCATTTGCTGCTTATCTCGACCGTGGCTAACTCCACGTCTCGAGTGAAAATCAAGTCACCCGTTGCTGCCTACTGCTGCTCGTCTCACCCGTGGCTAGAACCCACGTCTGAGTGAACCAAGACGGAACCCGTCTACACCTCTTGCTGCTTGTCTCGACCGTGGTTAATCCCACGTCTCGAGTGAAATTCCAGTCGCCTGTTGCTGTCTTCTGCTGTTCGTCTCACTCGTGGATAGAACCCACGTTTTGATTGGACCAAGACGGAAGCCGTTTACACCTCCTGTTGTTCGTCTCAACCGTGACTGGCCCCACGTCTCGAGCAAAAATCAAGACAACAGTCACTGTCCACTACTGTTCGTCTCATTTGTGGCCTGATCCCACGTTTTGAGTGAACCAAGAAGGAAGCCGTTTGCACTCTGTTTGTCTCGACTGTGGCTAACCCCACGTCCCGAGCGATAATCAAGACTTCAGTTGCTGCCCACACTACTGCTCGTTTCATCCGTGGCCTAAACCAACGCTTTGAGCGAAGAGTCGAGTTGGAAACAATCTACATTTCCTACAACTTGTCTCGTCCATGGCTGATCCCGTGTCTCAAGTGAAATTCAAATCACTGGCTGCTGTCCAAACTGCTGCTCGTCTCAGCATGGCTATTAAAAAAAAAAACCCACGTCCTGAGTGAAGAATCAACTCAAAAGACGTCTCCATCTCTTGCTGCTGCACACCAACTTGATCCCCGGTTCCTCGCCGCTTACGACCCAGCCCGCACGACACCTCCCGATGTCACGCCTGCTCCTGCTGTCGCGTCGCCTGACTCTCCACTCCTCCCGGGCCAGCGCACGCCACCTCCCGCCCCGCAGGACCTGTCATCCCTCCAGCACGACTTTCAAGTCACCAAGGACTCTTACCGGGCCGCCAAGCGGAACCTCCGCCGTGCAACACTTGCCTACTCTCTGGAACGAACTCGCCGCTCGACCTGTCGTCCAATTCCTCCCGGAAAGGCCTCAGCGTCGGCCGCACTGTCGTACGGGAAAGTGTACATGGCACTGTCCGTCATCTGCAAGTCAATCCGATGCCACCTCCTCCCTGCACGTCATCGGTACGCAAGGCCCGTACACAGGACTGGGTCGCGTCCACGTCAAGCCACGAAAGGCACAAGCGTGCTGCATTCTTTTCCCCCTGCTACGGCACCCAAGCTCAAGTTGGACGACGCACTGTCGCGTCACCCTCTGTCGCCCGCCCCTGCTGCCGAGAAGCGCATCAGGTTCTCGGACGACACCCCAGATGAATCCACTCGCGCTCGCAGCTCTTTTAAAGACTGTCGAGCAAGCTGTCCCAGACTGCTTCCTGTCAAGCCTACTAAGATGCTGGATGCCCCTGTCATCAACCGTGGCCTAACGACAGGCCTTGGATTTGCCTCACGAGACAAAGACGCCAAGCCCCGCTGCCTCCTGGGTCAATCAACGACACTCCTCCGCAACGAAGGCTCTATACCAGGCAAAGGCGATACCGTTCTTCTCGACAAAGAACCTCCTACGCCGCGCCCTGGCCGTGAAAACAGCCTCTTCCGATCCTTTAGAGACGACGCCACTAACCCCCCCCCCCAACGTTGACACCTACCCGGAGTGCGAGTTTGCTTGCAGCGAAATCCAGATGGATTTCGGGACCTCGTTGTCAATACCCAAGAAAGCTGACGTCCCAACCTCCGTACTGTACAAAATGACAAATGCCTTTAGCTAAGCCTACGTGCAGCCTCTCGAGCAGATGTCCTCCACACGGCCATTAACGCGCAATATGAAAAGCTTCCGTCCTATGTCACTCCGGGTGAGTTCAACAACCTGTCATCCCTAATTTCTCAGCTCTTCCAAAAGCTAACTTCGCTATTTACCACGCCATAAACTGGGCAACGAGAGCGCTGTTCATCAACACCCTTCTCCTCCGCGACATAGCCTTGTCGTCTGCAAACAACCTGAACAACTCCACACTACACCGACTCAGAAATCAACCGATCCATGAGTCAGAAATTCTCTTCTGTGGCTTAATCCCGACACTGGCTCCTCACCTGATGTTTCGAGAAAACCGAAGCCGCACAGCAATCCATGTCTTCAGTCCGCCCGTTCTCTAAGAACAAGCATGCCAACCCCCGTCCCCCAGACGACTGGCACAAGAATACGGCGTCATCAACCTCCAGCTGCCCAAACGACACTGCCGCCTGCCAACAGCGGAATCAGCAGCCCTTTCAGACCGACGCTACTCGCTCTCGCTCCGGCCAACGCTCCCCACAGAAGCGCGCCGCCACCCCCGACCGAAGGAGTCGAGTCTCATCCCCTGGGGGTAGAAGGATCTACCGCAAAAACCAACAATGACGCCTTGCACCTAGCTGGTCTCCCTGTCGGGGCCAGACTACGCCATTTTTTTCCCCAGCCTGGCAAGAATTGATCACCAACCTGGAAATCCTATCGATAATAAAACACGGCTTTCGTCCAACGTTCCTACACCAACCGCCGCTGTCGCCATTTCCTCCATAGGACTTCTTGCCCCAAGCGACAACGAAGTATCGGAACTATTGGATCAGGAAAACTATCGAAGCAGCTTATGACAAACGCGAATTGAGCAAGAGCATGAGAGTGATGGCGCACAAAGTGAGAACTATCTCCATCTTGGGCCCACCATAACGCCACGCCAATTGAAGAAGCCTGGCAGCAGCGTCTTGGCACCACGAATCCACCTTCACATATCACTACCTAAAAGACATGACGAAGGATGAATCTGGACTACATCGGCTGGGACCGATCGTCGCAGCCAGAACCGTGGTCAAGCCCCCTTAAGCACTCAGAACGAAGCAGGAGCAAGACCCATGAAGGAAGCAAGTTCCACCCAGCTAGAAGCAAGACCCTCAAACAATGGTCCTTTTCAGGACCACCGACTCCTACGAAAGAGACCAAATTCTTGTCAAGCCCGGATGTTCTGAATAAAGTGCGAATTTTTCTCTTGCAGATAAAGAATTCATGGGGGAAAGCCTGCATGCATCCCGGGGCGCTCGTCCAGGCAGTGCCCGCCACCAACGTTGACGAGGTCAACTGGTAATGCTAAAATTACCAGGTTAAGTTGTTTTGGCAATAAAGAAAGAACATTTTGCCGGCCCCCAGTCTGGCTGGCTAAAAATGCTTTCTTTTTGCCTAAAACATACTTAACCTAACTCCCGTCCTGCCTCCCCTCTCGAGTCACCCCCTGACAAATTGAGAGTAACATGAATGCCGATAGCGTGCGCGCTGTCACTTTTATAAGGGAGGACCGCGCCGCGCATGCGCGGTGGGATATGCAAGCAGGCATGTACAGACCGGAAGAAACCTCCACGGGAACATCACATTCGAGGAATGTAATGCTAAAATTACCAGGTTAAGTATGTTTTAGGCAAAAAGAAACCATTTTTAGTCGGCCAGGCTGGGGGCCGGCAAAATGTTCTTTTTATAGTTGTAGGGTGGTATGGGAGATGGTAACAATACAGGGTGGTCCACAAAAAACTGACGACCCAACAATTTAGGTGTGTAGAATATGCCAGAACGAGGTTCGCGTGAAATTTCAGCAAACTGTGGAAATTCACTAAAAAATGGCTTGCCTACATGGTGAAAGGCTGAGGAAATTAAAAATCTGTAGGAAAATTGTGTGGGAAGTTTTGTCCAGTAAGAATTTTATGCATCCCTGCCCAACATTTTCTAAGTTCTACTTTTCTAGTTAGCACCCCTCAGAACCAGGAGAGGACAAAATTCTTCCAGTTTCATTAGTTTTGATTTCAGTCCTCTCCTGAGTCTAAGGGGTGCTAATTAGAAAAGTTGGACTTAAAAAACCGTTGGGTCGTCAGTTTTTTGTGGACCACCCTGTATCAAGATGTTTTTTAAGCATGTGAGCATGAAAGGGGCTTTCACAGGTTCAGCAGTTAGCTTATTCCACAGGTTGCACACTCTGAAAGCAAATGACTCGTGGCGTAATGATGTCCGACAACGTTGTTTCACAACCTTGGCTTCGTGGTTTCTAGTCCTAAGATAATCTGTGACAACGGGCCAAGATTTCTCAAGTGGGTTATTAAGAGTTAAGCCTTATTTGCAAAGATAAGATCTGTGAGAACGTCGATAAGCCAGTGTGGGAAGTCTTGAGTCGTTGTAAATGTTCACTGTACGGCAGATTGGATAAACCAATGACCCTCTTTGTTGCTCGTCTCTGGAGTCTTTATACTTGTGATTGTCGCGTTAAGTCTGATCCACCGTGCTTGGTTGGCATACTTGATGATGCTTCTAACAAGACTACAATACTGTTTAAGGAAGATCTTTGGTTGAAGCACGTCAAGCTCCTGGAATACCAGGGCTGGCTTTTTTTCTGAAGTCCAAATGGTGACGGAACGTGCTTCGGACAACAGGCAACACAGCGTATGCTTTGGCTACAACAGATTGGACATGCGTAGAAAAGGAAAGATCACCATCGAAAAAGTTTGTAATTTGTGGCAGTTACGTGTAAAATAACTCTACAGAAGATTGTGTTATCCGTTGGTGATAAAAATGTTTAAACTGCCATCATGTATGCTACAGTAGTTTTTTATATTTTGGAGTGTAAAATGGGCATGAAATGGGGAACAGCGATTGCCACGTCCACGTGTAGCAAAGTAATTCTTCCCTCTTGATTCCTGCCCCATACTGCCGTGGCACACAATAATGAGAAAGTCTTGTAACTCATCAGTGTTCAAAGCTTAAGTTGTAAACATTTTTTAAAATTTTTTATTTCATGTCATTCTTTGATGACACCTAATAGGGATCGACCGAGTCCGGATCTAGTGCTGGATAATGAGGTATCTGGCAAGATCCGGATCCGGTCATTATATTGAACCGGATACCATTTGCAACAATTAAAACATTGTCACCGTAAACATGTTGCATGCCTCAGTAAAATAAATCTTAGTAAAATAACCAAGCGATCTACGGGTATAAAAAATGCAGACATTATAATTATATTGTAAATTACTGTACAAAAATATACTTGGGACAATCGTGTTAGGTTTTCATAACTAAAAAAAATGTTGAAGTTCGACCACGCAAATGCGTTTAACGAAAATATTCACCTTGCAGTGCCTGGGAGACCTTGAAATGATAACATCCTCTGGTTATTCTTCCATTGCAACGTTGTTTACGGCTTCTGAAATCTTTTATTGAAATTTTTAATACTGTAGTAGTAGTTTAAAGTTGTTTTATTACGTAATTTATATTCGCTATCGTTGAAAGCAATCCGTTTACGGCCGCCATCGCGCTCCCACTCCCAGCCGGCTGTCGGCCAAGAGACGCACACCTGCTAGCTCCAATGACTGACATTGACTCGCTTCGCGTGACGTCATTTGAGACTGGCCCCCGCCGCAATGAGTGATCACGTGCCAATAGGGTAGCTTTCCAACACGACCAAGATGGTGGCATTTGTTGCGTTATGACAGCTTGAACCAAGGGCTACTTATAGCAAACAAAAGCAATTTCACATCAATTTTGACGACACGACCAACAAAAAACATCAATTGAGGTAATTAAAAGATACTAAATTAAATAAATCCAAAATACGCATGCCAAAGTACCTAATTCAGTCAGAATTACTCCTCGTACGCAATTGGCAGTGTTTCTTTGCAAACGGGGCTTTGAATTGAGGGGTGCGTCGGGAGTTTCAGGAACGGTTTTGAAGTGGCGATTAATCATGGTTTGAACGCCAAGGGGTTAAATTCAAAAAGTACGACGGTTTAATGACGGCATCAAAAGGCTAGCCAGAAAAAATGCCATGATAAACCAAAGATCACTTACAAGTTGCAAGAGTCGACGTAGTTTTGTTTATAAAATGCAAAATAAATAAATAAATAAAAGACCTTTTGTGATTTTGAATTTTTTTAATGCAACCAAAATCTAAAATAATGCTTGGACTACATACTGGTTTCAAAAATATTGCAAATTTTACAAATTATTTTTCTAAATGAAGCAGTGGGCTAATCGATGAGAAATCCTTAAACTAGAAAAATGTTTTCTAATTGATGAACCTAATGAGTACTTTGACGTTTCAAAAAAAGTTGCAGAATTTAGCAACATTGCAAAAACAGTGCTGTAGCTTACATGCAATTATACTAAACTGGTACTTGTAATAGCGTAAGACTTCTAAGTGTTTAATGTAAGAAAGTAATGTAAAACAAAGCGAAAATTAACACCTTAGCTGCAACTTAAAAAAGGGGGGAAAAATAAACACCTTTATTTCTTTTTTTTTTGTATGAATTACCCAGTTTCTGGTACCAGCACGGATCCGGCACTGGCATCAAATTATCCGGAACTGATCTGGATCCGGTAAAATGCTTTCCTGTCGATCCCTAAAACCTAATTCATTGACTACTTTTAGAAGCTAATTGTTAATAGAAATTCTGAACCCGCTGCTCATAAAAATATTTTCGGTATAACTTTTGTTCTTAACAATTTGTTCTTGCGCTATTGCTTTGAGACTGACCAATTGAGTACTTGAGACTTGGTAGCTAAAAAAAAAATACTGCTTCGCTAAACTCTTTTCGAATGATGTTTTGACCGTCTCATGTCAGTTAGGTCAGGAGTGATGGGGCTTAATGCACAAAATTAAAGTATTCCAAATTCACTTTGGGGGATCAACTGCCCATCTGCTTCCCTGATTTAATTCATCGTAGTATATACTGCTTAATGTATTGTTATCTAGACCGTGAGTAGCAAAGGTGGTAAACAAATTTAGCCAGGAATGACTAACTGATAGAAACCAAGTTTAATTTGTAAATAAATTTTTAGCAGTTAGTTTTTATTTTTTTAGGCCTATTTGGTTTTATTTGCGTATATGCCTGCATGATTTAAAAAAAAAGCTGATAGCCCAAAGACCAATTTTTTTCACTTGCTTAATAGGTGAGCATGCGGTCAGTTTTTGTTAAATAAAAATCATGGCTTTTAGAGCATTACCAAATGATTGTGTGTCTATTTGCAGGAGTGTGCATCTCTCCTCCTGTGGGGTTTACTGCTTCACCTCCAGCAGCACCTTCGTTTGGTCACCAAAGGCTTGCAGCTACGGCCCCTATTGTTGTACAGCCGTACCTTAAAAGAATGGTTCCACCACAGGTTGGAATTCACCAACCACATCTTTTGGGTAAGGCTCCCTCTTCACCAGACGAAGAGCTCTTTATTCGATAACCTTGACTGTTCATACGTTTCTTTGGTTTCGTGTTGCACTAGTCATTTTAATTTATGCTTAACCAGTATTGTACCAGTGCGAAGCATTAAATTGGTCGTTACGGAACAAACTCAATCTGATGCTGTCTTACTCACAAAATGCACCTTTCAGTACTGAGAGTCCGACAACAATAGTGGCATTTTTTTGTAAAAAAAATAAAGAGCTGAGCAAACTTTGGCTTTACCGGCCTGAATATAAGACTGTATTTTTTTCGAATTTGTTCATTCAAAACTGCATCTTCTTCGGCTTATGGGCAGAATACGGGCTCCTCCCCTATAGATCTCACGTTGGGCTGGAATGACCTAAAATGATCAACTGAACAATATTTTTCCAAAAAATTTTTGGGGGGAAAGGCACGCTGCCCGACTTGTTTTTCGTTTGTGTCCCGCGCGGCCGGACACAAACAAATGAAAGGGTCGGACGGCGCAAAGTGTGCAGCCCAGGAATCTCAAGTTTAAATATCACCTTTACACATAGCACTTCAATACGCTTTCGTGGCCGAGTGAGCTAAACCATCATGCTTGCATGTTCGAAACCACGTGGTACCATTTTGCGCGGGTTCGAATACGCAACGAGTTAGCTATTTCTTACTATCTGCAAAATACTTACCTTCAGTACTCACGCTGCGCAGCATACCTGCTGCAGCTGCCTGCCTCCCGTAGGGAAAACCCCATTCGCTTTTGAGCACACGTCGATATAGGTCGTGCGTGCGGTTATTCCCATTCAAACAATGGCGGAAAACGATCAAAATGTGATATAAACGGCAACGAAGAGGTGGATAATGTGAACGGAGTTTTCCCATCCTGTACGTGCCAGAAGACACATAAGAATCTACACCCACTATGCAGGAGGTGCCGTGAGTGCAACTTTGTGCAATCTGTGCGATATTTGTGAGCTTCACAAAGAGGCAACCGTCAAAAAGATTTTGTATACCGGGCACCACTTGGACCTGGCATCGATATAGGCACAGAACAAACGGAAGGCGGAAAAAGAGGCAGCTCTACGGAAATCTAGCCTAGACGACCGGTTGGCAGGCATGAGCCAAGACCCAAATGCACCAAGAACTAGCCAGTGTCGGGTCAGAATCACACGGCCGATTTCGACGGTTTCGACGATAATGAGAAGTCGGTTTACCCTGAAGGATCTCTAGGATCGATGTTAACAGCAGCCAGGGAGACGGCCCTGTCTGTAGTCGAGTCAAGGTCAGCTAAGTTGGAAAACGTCAAGAGCAACATGAGCGCTAAAGTCATCGGACACGTGGATGCAAAATTAGGCGAGATAAAAAACTAAATTCAGGGCCAAATTACAGGATTAATCGCGAGTGTTCAGGCATTGATTGCGGGTAATTCGAGTCAGCAACCAACCGGAGCGTCACCGAAACTCGACCCGTTAGTGCTACTCACTAACGATCTTTCGGTGCAAAGAGAATCGGATGTAACAAAGGGTTCGCCGCGATCCGCAACAAAGGGTTTGCCGGCGATCCTGGAAAAGGCGGCAAACGAGAAAAAGGAGGGAAATAAACAGAAATCGTCTCGCAGCTCGCACAAGGAAAAAAGCAGAGTAACGGCAAACCTGCTGGAAATGAGGTAAGCAAGGTGGAGTTTTCAAAAAAAGGAAAAGGTGCGGGGAAGCACTCGAAGCAACTGCGATCCCCGTCCCGTCACGAGAAACGGGTAGGAGGACGGGAAAAAGTCGCACAGTGGCAAGGTCGCCCTGCCCGCACCCGAGAAAAGAGTTAGCGGGGAGGCAGAAGGCCTGTCCGCTCCGCAGAGAGGCAGCGATGAGGGGCTGCGTTCTATTGCTCAAATCATAGCGGACGTTAAGACGGCCAGTTCTCCGGCGATTCGCCACAGTTCGCAAAGGGCGGTCGGATCGCCAGCGGTGCGCAGTGCGCCAGCGGTGCGCAGTGCGCCAGCGGTTCGCCTCCGTTCACAAGGGGTTAGAAGTTCGTCGGCGGTGCGCAGTTCGCAGCAATGCACGGACTACAAACAGCGATCACACGGGGGAACAAGTGTGGACGGCGATCCGCCGCACAACCGAGGCCCGCAGCAATGCTGCGCTTCGCCGCTTCGGAGTTCGCAGCGATCTTTTGGCTTACAAACATCGCCAGTGAGAGTAGTAGCTCCTTTTAAGGATCATTCAGTGGAGTCAGGTAAACATAGACATCCAGAGAACTAGGACGACTACAGTGGCGAACGACGCGATGGTGGTGATGTCGGCTTGCAGGACGAGGAGCCGTATGATGAACAGTACGACGACCAGTATGAAGATTATACGCAAAACGGAGGAGAAAAAAGGAACCGGGATTCTTTCCCTCAGGATCCACCTATTAAATACAGGAAGGCGCAGTTTAATGAGATTTTTCGGGAAAACAGGAGCTTCAGAGAAGAACAGTTCAGACAAGAACAACAATGGAACAAGGAGGCGTCACGGCACGCAAGACAACCCGAATCGACGTATCACGACGACCCTTTTGAAGAAGGTCCAGGCTTGATTAATTCAAAGAGTTTTGCAGGGTTCACCTTCAAGTATCTGAAAGAGTCGCCTTTCTGCAAGCAGGCGATACCGAAGGAAGTAAACCCGGAGGACCCACCAATGGAGACCCTGGCAAACGCGGGGAGCGCTAGGGCAGACCCGGTACACCTGCCTCATTCGGCGGTAGCATTCCGATAGATTCTGAATAACGAATCCTTAACAAGGAAAGATGGCCAACCGATCTCAATCTCGAAGCCCCCCCCCCACGACCCCAAGTTCGCAAAGAGATGTTCTTCACGGCCGCGGGGAGGGGGGCACCCCCGAAAAAGAGGTGCAAGACTTTTCCAGAAGAAGAGTACTTCACGGAACGCATGGATTTGGAAATGGATTCCACACTCAAGACTCCAGCCTTCATCCGGACGCCGATTCAACATTACGATAACGACGAGGCGCTTCTTAGGTGCACCATCCGAGCAAAGTCACATGCGGAACTCGCATACTCAGCGTCTGTGGCGGCGATAAAATCTCTAGTGGAAGAGAAACCTGAACTCAAGAGAACCAGACGATACGAGAATGGCTCCACATTATGAAGAGGGCGTCTTCATTCCAACAAGACAGCCTTAACTGGTCCCCACGTTTACTACTAAACACAGTTTTCCAGAAGAGGGACACACTTCTGAAATCAGCAACCTCCATGCCGACAGACATAGCGGGGTAGCTGCGACTACTGCTGATCTATGAAGCAACAGAAGTGTTCGGTGGCAAACTACTTCTCCTGGCATCAGAGCTAAAAGAAGAGACCAAGCCGGCATCTTCATCTAACCTACCAATGACAGGTCTGCGTGGAAAGCGAGACCCATGCTAAAAGGGTACCTTCCATTCCCCTTTCAAGGATCAAGTGGAGTCCCACAGGAAGGGCGTGGCCGAGGGGGCAGAGGTGAAAAGAAGACGGACTCGCAGCCCTTTCGCGAAGGAGCCCCAGCCCAGGGGAAGGGGCGGAGTCCAACAGCGAGTAAAAAGTCGAGGACTTAGACCAGGCAATAGGTACTGACGCGAAGGGGAAGTTTCCCCCATTCACCGACAGGTGGGGGGAAGACTCAATGCACCTGGTAGTGTAGAGGAGGTGACCTCGGATCCCTTCGTGCTGTACATGCTGGAAAATGGGTACTACCTCCCCCCCCCCTTCAATGCCAGCACTGTCAACAGTTCCCCCCGAATATGGTCGGAGCAAGGCAAGCCAGCGCCGGGACTGCAGGAAGAAATAGAGAAACATTTAAGGAAAGGAGCCTTGGAATTGGCCCCATTAAACACGAAAGGTTTCTTGATCCCGGCAAGAGTGATTCCGAAGAGGGGGGGGAGGGGGAGGGCACACGTCTAATTTTCAACTTGAGAAGGCTCAATGGACACATCCGCAAGGAATGTTTCAAAATGGAATCTATCGGAAAGATCAGGGATGCTCTACAGGAAGGAGAGTACACGGTTGCTAGTGGATCTCGAGGACGCCTACCTCCACGTCCCACTACACAAGGAAGTGAGACACCTATTCAGACTGCAGCACGAAGGGGTGTCTTGTCAGTTTACGACACTACCCTTCGGCCTTTCAACGGCCCACAGGTTTTTACCTGAATTATGAAGCCGGTACTGGCAGTCCTCCACCAAGAAGATATAAAAACCCATGCCTACCTGGACGACTGACTGATAAGGAATTTGTCGCCGGTCGTTCTGCGGTACCAGCCGGAAAGATGCACGAGACTATTCAGAAGTTTGGGCCTGGGAATCGACGTCAAAAAGTTAAGTCAAGCGTGAGCACTGAAGGAAAGTATTTTTATGTTGGTAAACACCAATTTTAACCTGTTAAAATTCTCGTTTTTTTTTTTTCGTTTATTTTATAATAATGCACGAATGAGGGACTTAGCTCCTCCTCTTCCCCCCGGAAACTTTGACGGTCGAAAATAAAGAAACCTTTGCTCAAATCACCTCTTATACTAATTGGAGTGGCGTAACAGTACGAAATTACCATTTCTTATTTGCCAAACCTATTAACCTGATAATTTTGCATTACATTGTCCTGAATGGAATGTCTCCCTGGAGGTTTTTTGGTTGCTTGTGGCCGCCTGCTTGCATGTCCCTACTGCATCTGCGCGACGCAGTCCTCCTCTATATAAAGTGAGAGCGTGGCCGGTTCCGGCATTCATTTTCCTTGATAGGTTCCTACGCGTCACCTCGCTCTTCGTTCTCCCGCCTTTCGTCCCGTCTGACGCTGCAACCGAAGACGACTCTGCTCTCGCCCCGATTGTGCCCATCGCTCCGGCTTCAGATCCTGCTCTTCCACCTGCTAACCCCCGCCTTCCATCCGTGACGACCGCTGGGTGGCCGGCCTAGACTGGGATGCTTATGTCGTCAACGACGAAAACGAATCGCCACTTCAAGATGGCCAACAGACTCTGCCTCCTCCCGACCTTTCGGCCTTGGAAGAGGACCTCCGCCAAGCCAAAAATGTTTTCCGTTAGGCGAAACGCAAGTGCCGTCAAGCTTCAGTCGCAAAGAACCTGCTGCCTGTCGCAAATTCTCCGCTCAACCTTGCGTCCAAGTTCTCACGCAGGGACCACCTGCAGTGAAGCCCACAATCTAGTCGACTCTGTCTTTCGTCAATACGCAAGATCGACTCCAAAGCCTCCCTCATCCTGCTCCTCGTCCGCGTGGCGGGCCGACACTCGAACGGGTTGCGTCAACCATGAGCCACGACAGCCGCAAGCGACACTCTCCCATCCTTTCGGCAAAGAAACGAAAACCAACATCCCTTTCGGCCACGACCACCGCACCGCCTGTTGTCAGGCCACAAGACCCGCCATCGGTGCCCCTACTGGCCGCCAAGCACATACACTTTACGGACAACACCGACGACCCAACCATGCCCCTTGCGTCATTACTCAAAACTGTAGAAGAGACTGCCGGATTGCTTTCTGTATAAACCGTCCCAGTCCGCCGACTCCTGTCAACAGAGGCCACAAGACCGGCTTCGGATTTGCCCTTCGCGACAAAGACGCCAAACCCCGCAACCTTCTAGGCCAATCGATATTTCTACTAACTTGTCTTCTCCGCAATGGCGGTTCCCTACTGGGCAAAGGTGAATCTTTACAATTGGACACAGAACCTCCAGCCCACAGACCTGGCCGTGAATCAAGCTTCTTCCGCCCTTTTGGAGATGGCGCCACCAACCCAAAGAACTTCGACACCTACCAGGAATGCGAGTTCCTCTGCGGTGAAGTCAAACTGGATTTTGGGACCGCCTTCACTATCCCCAAACAGATCGAAGTTCCCTCCTTCTTCCTCTTCAACAACGACAAATGCTTACGCTTGAGCCTACGGGCTGCCTTCCAAGCCAACGTGCTCAATACGGCTGTGAACGCATTATGTGAGAAGCTCTCGGCCGACGCCAGTCCTGAAGAAATTCGCAACCTTTCGTCCCTCATTTCCCAACTGTTTCAAAAAGCAAGCTTTGCCACCTACCACTCCTTGAATTGGGCACAATACGGGCTTTGTTTAACAACACCCTGATCTTAAGAGAATCAGCCCTCAAATCTGCAAACAATCTCAATGAATCAACAAAACATCGGCTGCGGAATCAACCCCTACATGAGTATGACAAGCTCTTCCGTGGTCTGCTCCCAACCCTTGCGTCCCACCTGGACATTTTTAACGCAACCCCAAACCCTTTCGTCAAGACAAATCGTCCTTTCGCCCATACAAAACAATCGAATCCACGAACCCCATCCGAAGATTGGAACAAGTCGTTTTCTTCCACCACTCCCACTCGGAACGACAACTCCGGTCACAAGAACCAGCAGTCACAATCCCGCCCCAACCAACGGAGCCAGCAGAAGCGTGCAAACCCCTGACCGCCGCAGCTGCTACTCATCCCCCGGCGGCTGCAGCTCCCATCGCAAGAAGGGCTCTCGTCCTACGTTCCTGTCGGACCCTCCTCTAGCAAACACCCCTCCGAGGAACTTCACATCGCCAATTTCAGAATCCCTTTCGGCCGAGATTGCACTTCTCACAAAAAGAGATCATCAGATGCCACAACCCGGGCCCGGTTGCAGTGGATCTCGAGGACGCCTACCTCCACGTCCCATTACACAGTTATAACACAATTTTCACCCGACCGAAGAAATCGGGAGGCCAGCGGCACATCTTCAACATGAAACCACTAAACAAGTACATCGACAACCCCCTCTTCAAGATGGAAACACTGGAAACCATTGGGCAGTCCTTCAAACAAAACGACTGGACAGTCTCCATAGACCTAGAGGATGCGTACCTACATGTACCACTACGCCCGTCTTCAACCAAATTCTTCCGGTTCATCTATGACCACCAAGTCTTCGAATTCCGTTGTCTGCCTTTCGGTTGGAAAGCAGCACCAAAAATTTTCACCATGGTTCTAAAACCGATCCTCGCACACCTTCGCCAACAGCAAATCCAGGCGAGCGCATACCTCGACGACTGGGCTCTCCACAACCAAGACCCCCTTCGTCTCGAACAAAACCGGGATCAAACAATCCTGCTACTAAACCAATTGGGATTCGGCGTGAACCAATCCAAATCACGCCTCACTCCAGAGCGTTCCTAGGCACCTTTTCAATCTATCATCAGCAACGATTTCTCCATCTCTAGAAAGAGTCCAAGACCTTTTAAGTCACATTCGACACTTCCAAAAGCAAGAATCCTTCTCTCTCTGAGAACTAAACTCCCTCATCGGGAAAATGGACTCGATGGCAAACGAAAGATCGGCAACCGCCGTGTACAGTGGCTTAATGTCAACATCACGTAGAAGCAGGAAGATCCAGCAAGCATAATACAATACCACCTACCCCAAAAAAATTTTATGCTCCACACAGTCCAGTAAACCAAAAATATTTCCCTTAAATTTTCGGTGAAAACAGGCCGTTCACCTTCATCAGAACACGAGGCACTAAACTTTGAAAAACGAACGTTACATGGTCAAGCAGACGACGCGCGAGTGAGAGAACCACTGATCTATATACAATCACGCTCTCAAGCCCCACTGCTTGTCAAGCTTGGCTTTCACATCAGTATCAACTGAATGTTCCATTAACACATGGAACACATGCCTCGTTCTGTTCTGATGAAGGTGAACGGCCTGTTTTCACCGAAAATTTAAGGCAAATATTTTTGGTTTACTGGACTGTGTGGAGCATAACATTTTTGGGGGGTAGGTGGTATTGTGTTATGCTTGCTGGATCTTCCTGCTTCTACGTGATGTCGATGGCAAAACTAATACCTTACGGCCGCTGGATGGCAAGACCCTTTCACACCACCGAATCGACAATTGGTCAAACCCCCAACGAAGACGAACAATGGCCTTTCCGCGAAGATTTTCCCCAATAAAGCATCCTTTGGTGGGCAGACGTGACTAACCTAATCAAGACGGTTCCACTCCACGAATCCACTCCCAATCAACTCGTTTTCACCGACGCCTCAAACCACGGCTGGGGAGCCCACCTGAACAATCAAGAAACCTCAGGCACTTGGCAGGAAAACAATTCGTTCCACATCAACTATCTCGAGGTTCGAGCAATCCATCTAGCCCTGGAACACTTCCTCCCGTACATCAAAAACCAAGTGATCCATGTACAAGCCGACAACACGACAGCACTGGCTTAGAAAGAAGGTGGAACCAAATCCAGACTTCTCCACAACCTAACCTCCAAAGTCCTCAACCTCTGCATCTCGAACAAGATAACACTGTAACCCCTTCACATACCAGGAAACAGGAACGTC
Source organism: Lithobius niger (assembly GCA_023313725.1). Lineage (NCBI taxonomy): Eukaryota > Metazoa > Arthropoda > Chilopoda > Lithobiomorpha > Lithobiidae > Lithobius > Lithobius niger. The sequence continues at coordinate 7,995 of JAHWFP010054695.1, read as the reverse complement.
ACAACAGACTCCCTTTCTCGTCTAACACCCCCAACTGGAGAACGTACCTCAATAAATCCATCTGCGAATATCTCTTTATGACATGGGGAACACCAATGTTAGACCTATTCGCCACAAAGCACAATGCCATACTTCCCCATTATATCCGCCGATCCCGGACGAACAAGTAATGGCAGTCAGTGCCCTGACGTACCCATGGCATAACCTTTACGCATACCTGTTCCCACCATTCAAACTCCTTCCACAAGTCCTTTCAAAAAAGCCAAAGAGAACCAAAGCCTTTTCCTCCTCATAGCCCCCTTCTGGCCGTCGGCACCATGGTTCCCACACCTGCTGTTTCTACTAGTCGACACTCCAAGAAGCCTCCCTCTTCTCTCAGATCTTCTGTCACAACAAAAGAGCTCAAAACTCCACCCAAACCTGTCCAGCCTAAACCTACACGGGTGGCTATCATCAAACTTCTTTAAAAAGCTGGAATTCATCAAGAAGATGCCATCTGAATCGCTTCTAAAGCCACCAGAGACTCAACAAACAGAATGTATGACGGACACTGGTCCAAATGGTTTCATTGGTGTTCGCAAGGAAAATTAATCCAATTGACCCCTCTCTACCCGAACTACTAAGGTTCTTCACCGACCTTTACAACACCGACAAGCTCAAAGTCTTAATCCTTGTCTACCGCTCAGCCTTTAACTCGGTCTTCAAAGCAGCAGGAAAAACCAAACTGCTCGACGACTACTGAATCTCTGCTCTCCTCCGCTCCTTCGAAAACGAACGACCCACAACAAGAAGAAATGTCGCAGACTGGGATTTGTCAATCGTCCTTGAATCCTTCTTTGAAGCCCCCTACGAACCAATGCAAGACAGTTCCCTTCATCTCTTAACCCGTATAACTGTCTTCCTCGTAACACTGGCAGCTAGCGCACGCTGTTCCGAAATCCAAGCCTTATCAGCCGACCCAGCCTACTGCATTTTCGGCCCTAACTTCTCGTCAGTAACCCTTCACCTAAGAGCAAGTTTCCGAGCCAAAACACAGAAACCATCCGAACCCTCGAAACCCATCACATTCCCAGTTCTCTCCAACATAACACGAGACGAACCTGAACGTCTTTTGTGCCCCATCCGAGCACTCCGCTTCTACCTAACCCGCACCCAACATGAGGACATCCGAAGAGGCAGAAACCAACTCATCCTACCTGTAGACTTACAAACGGGAGAAACCTCAGCCGGAATGATTTCCCCGTTGGATTAGAAAGACAATCGATGCAGCGTACGACAAAGCCAACCTAAGCAGGGAAAGAGCAACAGCACACGAAGTCGGGGCGATCTCAACATCATGGGCTCATCACAACGCCACACCCATTGAGGAAATTCTTACAGCCGCATCCTGGTGTCGCTCAACGACATTCGCCGTCCACTACGTAAGGAACATGTCAAGCGAAGAGAAGGGACTACACCGTCTGGGACCAATCGCAGCAGCCAGAACCGTAGTCAAGCCCCCTTAAGCACAACAGACCGAAGCAGAAGCAACCACCCATTGAAGGAAGCAAGCCATCCATAGAAGGGAAGCAAGATCACTCAAACAACAATGGCCCTTTTCAAGGCCACCAAACCGTGCAAAAGTGATTTAACTTCCTGTTTCATCACCCTGTTCTGATTAAAGTGCGAATTTTTACCATAATAAAATTTTTTGGGAACGCCTGCTTGCAATCCGGGGCGCCCTGTCAGGTCGATGCTCGCCACCCCGTTTGACGAGGTCAGCTGATAATGCAAAAATATCAGGTAATACGTTTGGCAAATAAGAAAACATTTTGCCGGCCCTCAGGCTGGCCGACTAAAAATGGTTCTTTTTTTGCCTAAAACATACTTAACCAAAGGCCCGCCCAGCCTCCCCTCTCTAGTCACCGCCTGACAGATTGAGAGGAAAATAAATTCCGGAACCGTGGCGCGGCGTGGCTCTCTCGCTTTATATACAGGACTGCGTCGCGCAGACACAGTAGGGACATGCGTGCAGGCGGCTACATGCAACCGAAAAATCTCCAGGGAGACATTCCATTGAGGACAATGTAATGCAAAATGATCAGGTTAAGTATGTTTTAGGCAAAAAGAAACCATTTTTAGCCAGCCAGGTTGAGGGCCGGCAAAGTGTTCTATTTGTCATTCGTAGCATCCTTCCCTGCCCTGCGGCACTTTGTAACTTGTTTTGCGTCATTTCCGTTTGGAAATGCATTCAAATTTGTGTCACTTCCGCCCCTACTTCCCCTCCGTTCTGCCCTCTCTACTATCCTCCACTCTTTTCTTGCCGCTGGCGCGAGCTGTTGTGTGATCGGTGACGTCGTCGTTATTGAGAAAGGAAATGGCTAACAACAACTTCAGGTGGAAGGAAATAGTGGACAACTGCAAGCAAGGATGGATGCTGCGCTTCGTGGACGTTTCGTAAAAAGGCGGGAAAGCGACGCCCGTTGGGAAGCGAATGGCCGCCGACTATGTTAAAGACGAGCGAGACAAAATGGCGGCTCGTGTAGACAGCATCGAACGACGTGGTGAGTACGATGTAGTTGGTCGCTTAAAACGTTGGCTGTGTTCGATTGTTGTATGATAGTGGAAAAATAATTCGGGAATCCGTTATTTATCGTATGGTCAGGGGGCAGTAGTGATAAGCCTACTAGTGCCGACACGTTGGTAGAGTGAGTGAAAATTCTACGAACTCTATCGTGAGGCGAAACCACGTGCAAAATTATTATAATAATAATACCACTAGCTGAAAAACTGAGGCGGGCACTAGAAGCCGGCTGAGGGCCGTGCAGGGGAATAGGCTTAAGAAGTAGCGGTTGTGCTAGGCTCGTTGGTACGTTGGCCGTGAACGACTGGCGAGTGGAAAATTTTGTTATCCAGTCGGGCCACGGAGTGGTCGGCTGTTAAGCGCATCAGCGTGGGCCTTGAACGCGAGTTCTTGTGGGGCTGATTCGGGCATAGGCGACGGTGAAATATGTTGCTCGAGGAGATTGTGAAAGTATTATGGGAACGAATTCCGTCTTGCAGACGAGCCGTGAATACCGTCCGAGGGACGAGGTATGAAGTAGGCCTAACGAACGAGGTGTGTCGTAGGCAGGGTGATATGTTGCGAAAAATATTAAAGTTGGGATTATGAGCCCCGTCGAGCGGTTGGGCGAACTCGGCGACACGGATTGGGTGAAATTTGTGGTCGCGGTCGGAAACTGGGCCGCGGCGGAATTCAAAGTTTTGGCCGGAAAGTTGGCATTGTGGTCAGGAATGAAATGGCGGCCCGGATTTAGGGCACCTGGTGTGACCGTGAGCCGATTGGTTTGAGAAATTAATTTTTTTTTTGTACATGCGACGGTGGCGTTGGACTCCCAGTGTGAACGGTTGGCCAGGTTTAACTTCAATTGTTTTTTTTGTTGGTTTTATTGGACCGCCGGCAGGGTGGTGAACGCAGGCTGGGTGGGAATTAATTTCCGATCGTTTTTATAATCAGGGCAAAGGACTGGCAGAATTAGTTCACCTCGGACGTCGGGTTTCTTAACATCCGCTGTAGTGTTGGGCGGTATACCGGTTCTCACGGTGTACCGCGGTACCAAAAATGCAACGGTACCAAATACCGTGCATTGTTGAAATACCGGTATTGTTTTAATACGAAAAAAGGCGCTAAAATTACAATAACAGTTTAGTCAATCCTTGTGTTGTAGGGCTCAAAGCAGTGTAATAATCTGTAAAGATCAACAATGGTAAAATTGGAATTCTAAATAATGCACAAAAGTGGAGCCAAATTTGTGTAACTTGGATGCTACAACCAGGTAAGAACCAACAGAAAATAAAATTGAGTCCAAAATTCAGTAGCCTGCTTGGTGATTATTTTTTATGTGTATTTTTTTGGAGGAGGGGAGAGGCTACGTAAATGAAATTGACGATTCCATTTCCAACCTTAATTAGTTTGATTAGGCTACTTGAAAAAAATACCATTGGTACTGGAGGTACCGAATGAAGTACCGCCAAATTTTAAGAACCATTAAATACCGAGTACCGCGGTACCTAGGCTAGTACCGGCACCGTCACAAAAATTTCGGGTACCGCCCAACACTAATCCGCTGTACAAATCTCTCGGGAGAATAGTGGGTGCGACGTTGCGAAATGTGTATGTCGATAAGCATAAAAATTTTTATTTTGGGGAGTATGCTGCCGTTATTATGTGATGTATAGGTCTGTGCTGTAAACCAGTTCGATGTTGCTTCAACGAAGCTAGCGGGTGCAGGCATTTCTATGGTCGTCGTGGCTGCAACAAGGTGTGAGAGTGAAACGAAAGTGTCAACACTAACAGTTATGAGCTGGGTTAGCATCTTGGATACAGGCCAACCTGGTTGGGTGGTCCCAGGGGACGGAATCGGTTGGACAGGTTGAAGAGTAGTCGGCTTTGGTGGTGGCAAAGGCTGGGTGATCGGTGGCTTTCAGTGACTGGCACACGTGGGCCACCAATGCGTCTAATTGCGGGGAGATGCTTCGCTTGGAGGCGAGGAAGACAGCCTTGCAGGTCGATGTGACAGAGTTGTTAACGGTACTGGATGCGGTATGGTTCCAAGTGCGTCTGCAGGGTGTGCGGACAGGTGGTTCCGAACGATATGGCGTCTGGTGTATAAATCAATGAGCGTACGGCGGAATGAGTTACGCGGATTCGATATGCTGGTTCTGGTACTGACAGGCGCATATGGGATGTTTTCTGGGGACAATGAACAGTCCAGGCGTCGGCAGGACGACGGGTTACCTCGCCAGTGCAGGGACGAGTTTGGCATTCAACTATCATCGGAGTTGGTCGGGGCGTCTACCCCCGGGCAGGGGGTGCCCAACAGGATTTGTTTGGCCGCAAGGCAATGGCACAGCTGCGACAGTTTATGTTGTGGGGCAGGTGACCCGGTGTCGTGGACCGAGAGATGCTCGTAGCTGGTTCCCACAGGACGAGTGTGTACGCAAGTCCCTGGACGAGGCAGTCTAGTGGGCAGTGATCGTGACGCCGGCTTGGGAGGCGGCTACCTAGTTCAGTCTGCTGCAAGCTATGTGTGGAGCTGGACAGTGGGGCCGCCCACCCGAGAGGGTTCTCTGGTGGGCCCTTGTGCAAGCAGGACGGCCACAGGTTTCTGGGGCCGGTGCATCGGCGCAGGGGACGTCGACAGACCCGTACGCACCGACTGCACAATGGGGTAAGATTCCGTGTCGTAGGACTGGCACGTTTTTAAATCTATCCCAAAGAGTAACACAGTTGAGGAAGGATGCTACGAATGAGAATTGGAGATTCTACCAGAGGACTTGTTCTCGCAGGAGAATCTAAGTTCTCGAGAGTAGAATCTGTCGAAACTGGTACGTTGAGTACCCTCCCGCCTCCCTGCTATGGACTCTTACCGCGCATGCTGCAGGCGAAAAGAGTGGAAGTTAGTAAAGAGGGCAGAACAAGGGGAAGTAGGGGCAGAAGTGACGCAAATTTGCATGCATTTCCAAATGGAAATGACGCAATACAGGTTACAAAGCGCCGCAGGGCAGTGAAGGATCCCAAAGAGTAACACAGTTTCGTCGGATTCTACTCTTGAGAACTTAGATTCTCCTGCGAGAACAAGTTCTCTATTAGAATCTTCAATTATCATGTAGTAGTTAAGGTTATGCCTTCCCAAATCTATTCCTGTTTTGGTATCCATGGAGTTAACCTGTTTCGAAGATCTGGTAAACTTGAAACAGGAGGAGAGGAGGGCAAGCTCATTGAATTCCTGTAGCTACGCCCTAAAACCTGGGGAGGTATGGTCAAAGTGTGGGGAAAAAATGAAACTTCGCGGTCCGAACTGGAGGTGTCAAAAGACCAAGATAACTAAAAAGGCAAAACCAAATGTGCAACCAACATCGCCGAAATGAGGGAGACCAGTCTTTTCCAACTAGCCCTTTCGGACCAACCAACCCTCCCGTACATATGCCAACAAGGCAAGAGGTAGCCACGAGAGAACTACACCCTAAAGGAGACGACGCCTTTCGTCCCCAGGCAGAAAAAGCAATTTCAGGAGATCATCAATGACGCCATTCGGTTGCCAACCCTCCCTGTCTGAGCTCGCCTTCAACATTTCCTACCCGAATGTAAGACACTAACAAGCAATCCACAAGTACTTTCTATCATACAAGATGGTTTTCGCCCAACATTAAATGCAGCACCCAGACTCTTCACTCTGGTATTGAAACCCTTCCTGGCCCACCTCCACCAGCTGGAAATTTAAGCAAGTGCCTACCTCGACGACTGGATCCTCAACAACTAGAACCAAACAAAACTGTTCAACAACAAAGATTACACCATCAGTCTACTCAATCAGCTAGATTTTGAAGTAAATCCAAAGAAATCGAGACTACAACCATCACAGGAATTCGTCTTCTCGGGTGTCACATTCAACCTAAAATCCTCAATAGTGATGCCCTCCCCGGACAGAATAGAAGACATGGTACTTCAGTCTTTTCGCCAATATCAACATTCCATCAACGATCTAAACTCCCTAATCGGCTAAATGAACTCCATGGCAAGTCTTGTCCCTAACGGCAAGGTGGATGACCAGACCATTACTGCATCGACGTGTGGGGAAACAATCTCGAGCAACCAGACCTACTTCACCCCACAGGACCGGACTTCCCAACAGAGACCCTCTCCTGTGCTGGTCAGATCCCCTGACATACTCGCAGACGGTACTGCACAAGCCACAACCAGACTTCTTTCTCATGACCGATGCCTCTCTGGAAGGGTGGGGAGCCCACATTGGCCATCACGATGCAGCCGGGACCTGGACAAGCCAAGATCTGGACCACATCAACATCAGTAAAAACACCGTTATTCATCTTACTGTGAAACATTACAACGATTGAAAAATGTCACACGAGACTCACAAAAACGTGCACTTTCACAACGAAGATAGTCAACTAACTGCAAATTTTCAACTACTAACTGTAGCCCATCATCAGGCACCTTAAAGGTAAGTTTGAACTCTGTTGACATTCGACTATCTTCTGACTATCTTCGTTGTGAAAGTGTGCGTTTTTGTGAGTGTCGTGTGACTTTTTTCACATCAACATCCTGGAACTGAAAGCAGTCCTCAATGCACTCCTCCACTTTCAGGAACAAGTCATGGAAAAACTGTTCAAATCCAAGCGGACAACACAACCATCATAGCCTACATCAGGAAGGAAGGAAAGGAGAACAAGATCCCGCAAACTCCACGAGATAACTTCTTCGATCTTTCACCCCTGCATTCGCCTAAAAACAACGATCCTTCGCCTTCACATTCCTTGCAACAGGAACGTCATTGCAGACTCTTTCTCGAAAGAAACCTCTGGCAGGGGAGAGCACGTTTAAAGAAAAATCCATCTGTAAATATCTCTTCACCATATGGGGCACCCCAATGATAGACCTCTTTGCCACGAGGCTCAAGACGAAGTCCAGTCAAAGTCCAGTCCCGGACGAAAAAGCAACGGCAGTAGACGCCCTGACCTTCCTGTGAGAGAACCTTTACGCCTACCTGTTCCCTCCATTCAAGTTAATCCCACAAGTCCTGGAAAAGATCTCAAATTCTGGAGGCCTCTTCCCTACTGATAGCACCAAACTAGCCATCAACAGTGTGGTTCCCTCGTCTTCTAAAACTCTTTAGTCGACACTCCAAGAAGCCTTCCTCTTACACATCCCAGGTAGCCGAAACTTCATTTCAGATTCCCTATCTCACCGGTCCCTACTGGCAGGAAAATGGGCTCTGAAGAAGGGCATTTGCAAACTCGATTCAGTATCTGGGACCTTCCACTGGTGGACCTCTTCGCTACGAGGTACAATGCCGAACTTCGTCATTTCGTCAGCCCATCCCCGGACGACCGGGCATGGGCGGTGGACGTCCTTACACTACCTTGGGACCACCTCTTCAGGTACCTCTGTAACGTGCTTACATGTACGGCAATGCACACGCACGCAGTTAGCCC
>JAHWFP010054694.1:0-10330 GCA_023313725.1 Lithobius niger | reverse complement strand
GGCTTAATTTACGTTATAACTGGTTTGAAACAAAATGTCAAACGTCACCTTCTAGAGGTTAGCCTATCTGGCTCGGCAATGGGACGGGGGACCGTGGCAAAGTTCTCCGCCCCCCCGCCCCTCTCATGGTTCCACATGCGCTTTTTCTTTTGCTTTACTTTTATTTGAAATTTAGGAATTCCTCACAGAGCTGAATGCGTCGATAGGGATCATCTTCGTTTAAGGCGTGGATACATTCCTTTTGCGTTTTTATTTGAAATCCAAATACTGTAAATGCTTTTTACTTTAACTATTTTATTTGTAGGCCAAATAAATGCTTTTTTGTTTCTTTATATTTGAAAGTAAAAAATAAACGCACCTATTGTTTGTTTTGGTTCCTCCCCCACCCCTGCCCCCTACCAACCAGGGTTGCCACATGCGTTTTTTCCTTTTGCGTTTTTATTTGGAATCCAAATACTGTAAAAGCCTTTATTTTAGTCATTTTGCTTGCTGGCCAAATAATTTCTTTTCTTATTACACGAAATCTAATTAAGAGCTTTTATTGTTTGTTTTGGTCTTGGGGCCCCCCCCCCCCCCAACCAACCAGGGTTGTCACATGCTTTGTTACCTTTTGCGTTCTTATTTGAAATGCAAATAAAAGCGTTATTTCCTGAGGTCAGGAATAACTTTCATGATTTCTTTACTGAGGTCAGGGATCAACTGCTTGCCAGAAAGTGAAGCGATAAAGATACGTTTCACCGCTTGGCCGGTAGATGGAGTTACGGTCGAAAGGGGCTAAATTCGAATGCGACAAGCCGGGCGCGTGCTATTTTCAAGAGCTTTTGCCTTTTTTTTCTGATTGTTTACGGTTGAAAAACTTAGGCTAAATGGTTTTGTACCATACAGTCGTAATTTGTCACCACGTATTAACCACGTTACACATGCCTTTTTTTTTTCTGCTAAGGCAGATAACGTGGACGCGTGACAGCACATACAGCAAATCTTTTCACTTGTTTTTGCGTTCTTATTGATTACGTTAGAACTGGAATAAACAGGACGGGTGCGGGTTAAAGACGTGACTTTGCGTAGTTTACTCCGAAGCCCAGATGGTCTAGCAGGGAGATGGTTTTGTCTCTGTTGAGTTCCAGAGTGTGGGGATCCGGGTTGTAGAGGGCTCAGTCGTCTAAATATTCGCTGGCTTGGATTTGATGCTGGTGAAGTTTTGCCAAGATTGGTTTTAACATCATTGTGAAGATTTTGGGTGCGGCGTTCAGTCCGAAAGGAAGGCAGCGGAATTCGTAGACCCTTCGGTCGTAAATGAAGCGGAACAGATGGGTGATTGCCAGATGAAGGGGGACATGAAGGTAGGCATCTTCCAGGTCTATTGAGACCGTCCAGTCGTTCTGTTTGAACGATAGGCGTATGGACTCGAGAGTTTCCATTTTGAAGTGATCGTTGTGAATGTACTTGTTGAGAGGTTTCATATTGAAAATCAGATGGGAGCCTCTTGACTCTTTGGTCGGGTGAAAATGAAGCTGTAAAAGCCCAGACCCGGCTTGTGGCATTCTTTGATTGCATTTTTGCGAAGGAGTTATGAAAGGGATTCTGTGGTCGGAGGGGAGAATTTCCATGGAGGGGAGGTTTTTAGCGGTGGTTGAACTAGGAGTGTCGGCCGAAAGCCATGTTTGATGATCGAAAGGACACCCGTGTTGTGGGTTAGCTCTTGCCAGGCCGGAAAGAAGTGGCTGAGTCTTGCGCCGACTGGAAGGCAGGAGAGGCAGGAGGCACCATTGTTGATTCTTGCAAACGGAATTCCTGCCCCCTGGTGGGGAGTGACAGCTTCTTCGATCGGGGGTTGCGGCTCGCTTTTGTTGGTTCCTTTGGCCGGAGCGGGAAAGCGAGGAGTCGGAACGAATGGGCTGTTGGTTTCTCAGCTGAAAGGACGTATTCTCATTCGTGCGGGCCGGGGGTGCTGTCGGTGAGGCCTTGTTCCAGTCGTCCGGTGGGGCGGGTATTGGCCTGTCTGTTCTTCTGAAAGGGGCAATTGGACGAAGGGTTTTGTTTTTGCGGTTTTGGTTTCCTTGATATGTCCAGGTGTGGGGCTAGAGTCGGGATGAGACCACAGAACAGGGTGTCCGACTCATGAATTGGTTGGTTGCAGAGACGGTGACGAGTGGAGACATTGAGATTGTTGGCGGATGAAAGAGCTATTTCCCGAAGGAGGAGAGTGTTGTTAAAGAGGGCTCTGGTTGCCCAGTTTAAGGAGTGGTAGGTTGCGAAGCTTGCGTTCTGAAAGAGCTGTGAGATTAAGGATGAAAGGTTGCGAATCTCTTCTGGGGTCGCGTTCGCAGAGAGTTTCTCACACAAGGCATTAACCGCAGTGTTGAGGCTTGGGAGGCCGTCCGAAGGCATTTATCGTTTTCGTATAGAACAAAAGGTGGGATATCTGCTTTCTTAGGGATGGAGAGAGTGGTGCCGAAGTCCATCTTGATTTTACTGCACAAGAATTTGCATTCAGAATACGTGTCGAAATTGTGAGGGTTCGTGGCGCCGTCGCCGAGCGGACGAAAGAAACTGTTCTCACGGCTGGGGCGTGGAGCAGGTGGTTTTTTGTTAAGGATGAGTGGGTCACCCTTACCGAGGAGGGAGCCTTCATTACGAAGGAGGCACGTCAGAAGGGTTGTTGATTGGCCGAGAAGATTGTGTAGTTTTGCGTTCTTGTCCCGAAGGGCAAATCCAAATCCCGTTTTTAAGCCACGCTCTCGCTTTTATAAGGGAAGACTGCGCCGCACATGCGCAGTGGGATATGCAAGCAGGTGCCTGCGCATCGGAGGAAACCTCCAGGGGAACATCACATTGGGGACAATGTAATGCTAAAATTATCAGGTTAATATGTTTTGGCAACAAAGAAAAAATGTTTGCTGAGGCATGGCCCGAACCATGAGCCTCGTGCACATGAAACAGACATGCTAATCGTCAGGCTACTTTGTTCCATACACATTATAGACCAGTGCCCTTAAGGCTAGCAAGTTATGTTGCCACTGTTTCCATTTTTTAAACTAATGGCAGTATTAGAACATTAATTGCCACCAACCCCAACTCCGATACATCATATTTTTATTGTAAAAATCAACTAAGTCACTAGTGTAGTTGTAAGGGCGAGGAACTTTTTGTTCGGCGCAAAACGACTAAATTAAAATTAGCATACAGTACATTGGTGCGGATTCATATTTTCCTTTACTGGCCATTGGTCGCTAAACCAAATCTTTTTAGCTGCCAAATTAAAAAGTTAGACCAGTGCCCTTAAGGCTACCAAGTAATGTTGCCACTGTTTCCATTTTTTTAACTAATGGCAGTATTAGAACATTATTTGCCACCAACCTCGACTCCGATTCATCATATTTTCATTGTAAAAATAAACTAAGTCACTAGCGCGAGGAACTTTCTGTTCGGCGCAAAACGACTAAATTAAAATTAGCATACAGTACATTGGTGCAGATTCATATTTTCCTTTACTCGCCATTGGTCGCCAAATCTTTTTAGCTGCCAAAGTAAAAAGTTAATTTTTAACATCTGATGTGAATTTAAAAAAAAAACCATTCGACTTAGGCTAGTGATAATGATCTGCAAAACACGTTCTTATAAAATGAGTTGCAGTAATAAAAAAAAAGTGCATAAACATTTTAAACAAACAGACACACATTTGTTTTGGGGACAAATATTCCCTTTTATTATGAGAGGTAAAAATCTCGGCTGTCGCATCGTAAAAGGAATACTATGCACTAAGAAGTCATTTTGTTTGCGCACGTCTTGACTTTTTTTTTTAATTATAACTTCTACCAGTACTTGCTTTTATTAAACAAAAAATTGAGTTGCCAATTTGTCCATGGGAAAATTGTGCGAATTATGCTGTTGGTGGTCTGATGAAACAGACTGCAGGCCTGATCTACTAGAATCTGTTTATATCAAAAGTAGGGCAGTGGATTGTCGGATCTTTCCGCGTCGGGGTAGATTTGGTCAAAACTGTATAGATCTGTCTAGCAATACATTTAATGTCCCAGGATCTGGCCAGATCTATTCAGAACTAAACAGTTCTGGTCAGATCAGTCTGACCCTCCAGATCTTGTCAGGTCTCCCAAATCAGTCGGAACCAGAACATGCCAGATATGGTTTGATCTAAACAGGCATAAACTGATCGGCACTGGCATAGCCCTCAAAAAATTGGCCTGCTTTTGGTATCTGGTCTGATCTGGCCAGATCTGGTCATATCCAGCCTGATCTGTACAGATCCGATCTGAACTGGCTGTATCCAGCCAGAACTAGACCAATTTTTGGTACGGTTTAACCAGATCTAGTCGGGTCTGGTCAGATCCTGCCAGATCTGGCAAAATCTAGCCTGATCTGTACAGATCCAGTCAGAACTGGACATGATTCCAGCCAGTACTGGGACAATTTTAGATATAACCAGATCTGGCATCCAGACCTGGGTGCCAGATCAGGACCAGATCTGGAATTTCCGTAAGGGGACGTGAAGCTTGCTCATGCTCAACTCACACTGAGTGACGTAAAGTGTGTATACAGTATGCGGTGTCACATTATACTTGACAAAATTGTACGGAAACGCATGTATTTTACCTTTCTCCTGCCACAGCATAGCATGGTGGAGCGAATGAGGTGGTGGACTTTGGCTCGCAGTCTGCGGCGGCGAGGTGGTGCAAGCATGTGGGCCCCGGGAATGCACGCCTAGTACGTGCTACAGGCGGCATCAGAAAACGAAACTGAAAGTACAAAACACAAACTTATTTTACACTTTGTAACAGCGTCTATTCTTTTATAACAATGTTCAAAGCGTTTAGAGATATGCTAATAAAATATATAACGTTGGAATATCTAAGACATTCGAAACGATATCGAATTAATCTTGTTTATTTTTTTAGCGCCTAAACAAGTGGCGCCACTTCTTCTAGAGAAACGTTATATAGAAATGTTCTATACAAATTCTTTAAAAAATATTTCATCAGAAATTGTTGGCAACTCTTCAGAAATCTCTTTAGACTCATTTTAAGAAAAATGAACCAATTCCTAAGAAATTCTATAGAGAATTCTAAAGCAATTTAATAGCTCTCTAAACAAACCGTTATAAAATTACTATGTAATTCAGGTCTGTAAAGGCGTCGGTGGAGGTCTACTCTATTAGTTGGTCGCGCCTTTTTTCCCCACCTTTCCTCCAATATCAGGGTTAAATAAATGGTAAACGGAAAAAATCCAAAGAAAAAATCCACGGAAAAAAATCCAGGAATAAAAATCCAGAGAAAAAATCTAGAGGAAATAAAATCCAAAGAAAAAATTCCAAGGGTAAAAAATCCACGGAAAAAAATCCAATATATAATTTTTTATCTTATAGTATTATATTTTTTAATGCAAACACTGAGAAATGATATCAGCGGAAAAAGAGAAACAAAATCAGTGTTTGCTGGAGCAGCAGGACGGGCAAGGACTCACGTAGTCAACAACAATGAATATTTGCAGGTAAAAAGTAAGAGGGGAAGCGAAAATGGTGTGGGGGAACGACTTTCGTAGCGCCACGACTAAGTACGGAAGTGTGTCAGGGACGAGGTAAAATACTAGAATGAAATAATAGATATGATAAAATAAAATGATGTTATGATAAAATTGTGTTAACTGTTGAAAGTTAATAAACCTAACATGCCTCCGTAGAAATTGCCAACAATGACTGCAGCATGATGGCATCGTCCAACTGATTACTGTTCGCAGGGTATCGTTGGAGAGATGCAATGTGCAAAACCTTTTGGCCGCGACTGTAAAACCGGCTGGTTTAAGTGCATTTTTTTTTCAGTGTTAGAGCGTATTTTCACGATGGTCTTTCACAGCTAAAAGCAAAAAAAAATCTGAAATTTTCACACATCCTCGGTTTTAACTGTCTCCCGATTCGTAACGAAACGGTCAGTAATGAGAGTCCAGAAATTACTGAGACAGTAGTTTCTTAAAAGGGAATTCTTTATGTTAATGTCACGGTTTATTCGGCTGTGCGCATATAACCGAACGACGTCATTGATAGGTTTCCACACAACATTTTGTTCCATGGCAACAATAACAGTTTTGCTATCGCACTGGACTAGGAACTAACTTCTACATGCGCGATGAACGTGTAAACATTGTGATTTTCATGAAATCAAATCGTTGTTCGGACAAAAGTGTTGGGGAAGAAAGGGAGTTTAAGACTAAATAAAAGCACCAGGAAGCTTTGAATGAGTTTCATAGCACTAACAACGAAGTATGAAATAATACTTACATTAACAATGCGAAAAGAAAGAATAATGAAATAAAAGTATGGCATTGGATTTTTATTCCGTGGATTTTTTTTCCTTTGGATTTTTTTTCTGTGGATTTTATTTCCTCTTAATTTTTTCCTGGATTTTTTTCCGTGGATTTTTTTTCTTTGGATTTTTTTTCCTAGATTCTAAATAAATAGAGACCTAAACTTTGAATGTTTTTCTCTGAGGTTAGGTTAGCTTTGTTTTAAATTAATTTCTTTCAATCATTTTAAAATAAAATAATTCGTAGTTGGGACTGTGGATTAATAAAAAGCAAACATGGTTGCTTTTACTGTAAGCATGGTTGGGTGTGAATTGATTTAATACGACATCAAACAATACAAGTCTTTTCATAGTATTTGCTTACCAGCAATAACGTTATTAATTTGGTTGCTTGTAAAACCCGTGTCTGCATTTATGTCGGTTGGTAGCACATGGGGTTCGGCATTTACGGGCCCTCGGTCGGTACGGCCCTGTTCTAAAGTAACCGCAGTTACTGACACGTTTGAGGACTGGCAGAATAATCAGAGGTCAAGGTGCTTTCGAGAAAGCACTCGAGTAGAGTAAATTATGGCAACTTCCAATTCATAATAATAAGGCTACGGTCCTTCATGAGGGAAGGGAGAATTTTGGGAGAATGCGGGACGTTGGATCATTGTTGACTGGGATTTTAACTTCGCCAATATGGCAAGCCATTCCATCTTTTATTCAGAATTAGAGATATTTCTAATTCAATTACAGATATCTATAATTCATTTAAAGATAGCTGCAATTTATTTAAAGATATCTGTAATTCATTTACAGATATCTGCAATTCAATTACAGATATCTTTAAATACCCCGAATTACAGATACCTTTAAAAGAATTGCAGATATCTTTAAATGAATTACGGATATCTGTAATTGAATTAGAATGGCACGTATTTACAGATATATTTAAATGAATTACAAATAACTGTAATTCAATTATAGATATCTGTAATTGATTTAAAGGTATCTGTAATTCATTTAAATACGCGCCATTTATAGATATCTGTAATTCCATTAGAGATATCTGCAATTACCGACATCTAGTGGAGAAAATTGTAACCAACACCAGAAAAGGAATGCGTGCTACGCTATCCCTATAAACTTTCAACTAAAGCATCGCCTCAGGCACAGAAAGGGTTGTATTCTTTGTCCCCAACTCCCGCTCTACTTTCTGTAATCGCGGGCGGGCGCTAAGAGTCCGTTTTTTGGACGCGCGTCAACGCTGCGGTGCCGCTGCGGTGACGCAGCCAATCAATGCACACGTGCGTTTTATTAACGCGCGTTGACGCTGCGGTGCCACTGCGGTGACGTATGTGCGCGTTCGGTTCCCTAACCTGGTGTACAAAGAATTATAGTTTGAAACCTATGAGACGATATTGCTTTTTTCCGCCTACCTCGTGAACAAAAAATATATTTTCAAACCAATGCGATGAATTTTGGTACAATTAATGTACCTAATTTAAGACGTACCAGGGGAATGTGTCATATATCCTTAGCAGATTAACTAAAATATTCGGATAAGTTTTTTAATTACTTCTCATTGAGTCTTCAGTCATTTCTGCAGCAACATTTCATATTTCAGGATAGTTTTTTTTACTCCCCAATAAACAATTCCACGTCTATTTATTCGAAATTGATTGCCATTTTTCGGTAACGCTTTTGCGGTAAACAACAGGTGTGTGCACCGCTCAAGTCACCGAAGATCCTCAGAGACACAATTGCGTTTTTTTAATGCTGCGGTACCGTTGCGTTGACGGGGGGAATTGCAGTGCAAAACGACCGCACGAGCGGCGGGCGGTAACGGTACGTGTGCAGTACCCAACAGATGGCACGTAAACCAAACCGAGCCTTCCAGAGTCGCATTGTGTTAACATACAACTAGAAAAAATACAAAAAGAACGTAAATGTATAAATTGATTTAAAGATAATTAGGATTGATTAAACATCGTAAACTGATGCTGTGCAAAAAAAATCTCTGCAATAAATTGATCATCATTTAATGTTAAATACTAAGCATGTTCTTCAAAAATAGTTTAAAAGCAGCAGAATGACAGCCCCTTCACACATCTACTGATAGCTGTCTCTTAATCAATTAATTACCAGGAATTAAGCACTATTACTCGTCAACCTTGGCCAACGCACATCGTGCAAAACGAACAAGAGAGGAAGTGAAATAAAATAACACAAATCGTATTGTATTGATCATGCGTATCGATTTGTATGAACAAAAACAATAGTGGACTTGATTACATTTGCCTTGATAAAGAAGTCATTTTGAAACCAATCGGCAAAGTAATAAAGTCAGAAATGAAAAATAAAAATAACATATACCACAAAATGTGGACACTAAACACAAGTGTTTATAGGCAATACCAAAACTGAAACGTTTCCTTTTTTTCATAAAAACAAAAATAGTAAAAAAAAAAAAGAAAGAATAGGTTGTAAAAAGCTAATATCAGTGAAATTAACGAGCAATTACGGAACAAAACTTCGAAAAAAAATTATCATAAACAGAGGCACATTTTAGGCAGGCTCATTAGAAGCGTATCTACGACCCTAAAAGTTTAAAGAATTATTGTCTTATGTTAAAGGCACCTTTTCACCTCATCAACTCCTAGATATAGCATCGTAGAATCTTCGAGCAATATAAAGCGGTAAATTTAAAATGAAACAACACTATCGCTGTGGATAAACATGTATCAGAAACCGCAACTAACCCCAGATTCGTTCAAATTAGGAATGCAGTTTAAAGTTTTCCAACGTTACATTTTTAAAGAATATTTTGATTCTGCTAAACTTGATTCTAAAAAACGGGAATTCCCGTTTCGCAGAAAAATTTAATTTAATCCGTTTTATTGTATGCGAAACGGGATTCTGTAAAACGGGAAATCACCATTCCGAAAGTAATTAAGTTAACCTTGATCCAGCAGCACTGCTGCTGATGAGTGAATGATGAATACCACATACCGTAACTACATTTAAAGGGACATAAATCCCTGTTGGCTTTCCTGCATGACTCAGTTTTGCGACATTACTTCAAACGTATGTAAATGTTGCCAACACAGTTATTTTCTTGTTTTTCTTTCGTGCGAGATGATTTTGCGACATTAACTCTAACCTGCGTAAATGTTGCAAACGTTCTTCTCAACGGGTCGCACGACACACCAAAGGATATATGTAACTTTAAGCAATATTTTTATGTTCTCCATCGCCTTTTTTATGGCTTTTTTCCGCGGCATTTTTACGCGGGTTTTTTCCATCAGCTTTTTTTTCGTGAATTTGTTCCATCGGCCTATTTGCCTTCCATTTTTTTTTTGTGGGGCTTCTTCCCCCCACCCCCCACCCCCCACGGTTCTCCAAGGGAACGAACAACAGGTGATCCAGTTTCTGCCCCTTCAAGCCCCGCAGGTAAAGAGATGGATACGTTTATCACATTCCAAAACGTTCCCTAGGATACACTGGCAACGAAATTAGAAGGTGAAAATCTGTATCGCTGAGTAAACTTGTGTGCAGTACATTGCTTCGCATGCTTATCGCACATCCCCTAGCCAAGAAGTTTGTTCTCTTTCTACATGGCTAATAATCCTGTTAAAATAACCCTACAAAAACCCCTCCTGGTGAAACTGCTTTAGCTTTCCTCAGATGAAAGTCGAGCCAAGGCAACTGAACCAGCGACCCTACAAAACAACACCACAAAGAACAAAAAAGTCATCCAATTTTTTTTGGTTGGGGGGGGTGGGGAGAGGATTTTTTTATTCCACAAGCTTTTTTCACGAGCACGGTAAAAACGGTCGCCTGCAATTTACTCTTATCGCTATTGAATGAAAAGCTAAACGGGAAGTACTAAAAAAGTTCCGATTCTACTAAAAGTACTAAAATAATAATAACAATATTAACTAAAATATAAAATAATAATAATTAAATTAAAAAAAAAACATGCTATGATTCGATTATAATTTTTAGGCTGTTTCTATTTTTTAACCATA